>JAPYZO010000387.1:0-37733 GCA_030522905.1 Torymus flavipes | reverse complement strand
CATTTAGTTTTATTAGTTCTATATTTGCTTCGCGAAGCTATATCGCAAAAACACCATCTCTTTCAAATTAACTTTTTTATTTGCACCACTCCCCCAAAATCAAAACGTTTCATTTGCTCCGTTCTGAAAGTGCGCTGACCGTCGAGAACAATTTTGACGGATCGAGAGCTCGTACACTTGTTCTCCGAAAACTACAAAAATCGAATTCAAAAGTGCAGAACTGCTGAAGTTTGTGAATAAAAAAAAAAAAGAAGAAAATGCAAAACGGAAAGAAACGAGCACTTAGCGAAGTAGCAGCTTTCCGCGTCATCATCATTATCATCAACCTCTTCCCCCTCAGCGAGAAGTGCGGGCGCACGTACGCGATAATAATAATAAAGCGTTCCTCTCTCTCTTACACTCCGCGTCAAGTGTACACGCGGCAGTGGAGTAGGAGGAGGAGGAGGAGGAAGGCCGCGTGTGCGTGCTTATTGCACGTGTATAATGTTTCGGCGCGGGCGAGCGCACGAGTGAGTGAGCGAGAGAGGAAGAGAGAGAAGGAGCGATCCCGCAACAACTCGTCCGATCGGCGTGCGACGATTTCGCAGTCGGTGCGAAGGAAAACGAACAAGAGGAACAACCGCAAACGAGCGAGCGAGAGAGACAGTCACCTAAAGACCGGGTAAGCGAGAGAGAGAGAGAAGGAAACAGACCGGCTGCAGCCTCGCGACCAGTAGCCAACTCGCGCGCGCCTCCGCTCTCACACTCCAGATCCACGCTCCGGAGGCACCTTGCGCCTGCCGCGTCCCCCGCGCGCGCGCGAGCCAAACAAGAAGAAGAAGAAGAAGCGACGGCAGCAGCCACGAGCTGCGCGTTTCGGCCACCGGTGGCTGCTCGCTTGCTCGCTCGGTCGAGCGGCTGCGCGCCGGGGCCGCCTGGCCGGCGGCCTGGTGAGAACACTCGGCGCTCGGCGTTCCCACCATCGGCCTCGGCAGTCTTCGGCCTGGCTCCTCGGCGCGCCTCGGCCCGGGCGCCGCCGCGAGTGACGCGAGCGCACACGCGGCTGCTGCTGCTCACCCTCCCCCTCCTCGTAGCACGCTTTTTAAACACACGCTCTCATCGACGGCACGAGCCTACCGTGTGTGTATATATATGTGTGCCAGCGCCCACGTGCGGAGAGGAGAGGGAGAGATATACGAGACTCGGCTGTATTATACCTGTATATGGCCGCGTGTGTATATACAGAGGAGGATTCGATTTTTTCCTTTTTTTTTTGAACGAGGATTTTTAATTGCCGAGGTGATTTGGGAGTGAGTCGACGAAGCGGCCACTTGTTAATAGATGTATAGATGCAGGAGAGGGGTTAGGGGAGAGTACGGGAAATTGATGTAATTGGATGATAAAGATTGAAGCGTGCCGCGTATAGTCAGTGCGCCGGCACGCAGGCTCAATCTCTGCGTGCGAGCGCGGTGTGGGCGGAAGGAGGCTGGAGAGAATTGTGTGTGGGTATATATGCACGCGCCCAGGTTACGCGAGAGAGAGAGAGAGAGAGTTTCTTATGTGGTGCGAGAGTGGCTGGTAGGATCGATTTTGAGGTTTTTTTTTGGGAGATGAGGGTAAGGGAGCGAAATATTGTGCGAATGTAAAAGTTCGGAGGAGGGGGCAAAAAATTGTTGTAAATGATGTGGCTTCGTTTTGGATCGTTGCTACTAAAAATAAAAAACAAAATCTTTGGGGTTTAGTTTTTATAATGAAAAAAATTTACTCCAAAAAATTAGAGAACATAAGAATTAAAAATAGAAAAGCCTTTACTTGACCAAACGATACTTTAATCAAAATAATATATAAATTACAATGAGTGCTAATCAAATTAAAATGTTGTTTACGTATTTTTACGAATACAGGAAGCTAAATGCTGTACCGAAGCTCATTCGTTACAATGATATTCAAAGTTTAAAAGTTGACGCTGCTCCGGGGCGATTAAAGTGCCTCCGCTCTCTCGCGCGCGCTGGGAAGATAAAAAACGAGGAGCTGCACGAGAACACGAGAGAGAGAAAAAAAAGAAGGGAGGAGTGATGCCACTGTTCAGGATATATACCCGCCCGTCCCCACGCGCCTCTCTCGCTCGCGCGTGCGCGTTGTCCTTTCTTCTCTCTTGTATATAGCCGAGCAATTACCGGTATCCTGTCCGCGCTCGCGCGCGAGATTACGAAATGTCGAGGATGATTGTCCGTCTCTGTGTGGCTATGTGTCTGTATGGCGGGGGACGCAGAGGGAGCGTCAGCGAAAGAGGATACGCTTTTCTTTTGTAGGGAGCTTTTTATGCCCTCGCTCTCCTGTGGGCAGCTCGCGCTCGCGGTCCGAGTCTCGTCAATTGACGCGCTTGTCGATGCTTTAATTTTGTTGCTTTTGAGGGAAAAAATTTAATTTCTTTTCTTTTTCTCGCCAGAAGAGCGATGCTCTATCTCCGGCTCGCTGATGGTCTCTGGATTCTTTGTGATGCGATGGGTTAATCGCGTGCGCTACCACGCGTTCTTTTTTCTTGAAATGAGCGTGAAAGAATTTGTTCCTCTACGTGAATGTAATTCTGTTTTAGACAAACAATATACAGTAACTCGATTATTATTTACTATTTCATTTGTATATAAATCGATAGCGCGTAATGCGAAAAGTGCGTGCCGGAACGAACGCGCGCTCGATCAAATATTTGCGACAAACTATCGCCGCGCGAGGCGATAATAATATATACTGCACGCTAAAGAAAATCCAGATTAATCTCGTAGCACAATAATAACACACAAGCCGAGCATAAAGCCTATCGCATGTCACATCCTCAGGCCCTCGCGAGATAAACGCGATATCAAACTTCCGTCTCTGACGTATACACATCACATAGTAAACTATACTCTGCTCCTTCTACTACGCCATTCATAATGCCAAGGAGAGATCGAGCGTATAATACACACGCGCACACACATCATGTTTGCGGCTCATTCACGCGACTGTTTTCTTGCGACGAGGCTTCTTGGAAAGGTCAATTTAGGACTCGCCGCGAGTGAGAAGACAGCACGCGCGACCGAGAGAGTATGAATAAGCGCTCCGAAGCGTCATTGAGACTCTGGCGCGGCGCGCTCCCATGCGAAGTGCTGACACGTATATGTGCGTGTGTGCTAAGGGGTATCGCACGCACTCGCAGCCGACGACGCTTATCGGCGCGGATTCGGCTGAAATTCGAGCTGCAAATGTGGCAAACAAGCGGCGAGTGACATCATGAAGGAGTCGCGGACGTTGGCTGAGGCATTTTAATTCGAAGAAGGCGGCGATCTTCTTTCTCTTTACTTTGGTCAAGTTTTTGCAAATTTGTGGGCGAGTGTGAGAATATTGGTGGAATTTAAAACAATGCGTGTCATTGTGTAAAAATGTTTAAAATCACTTTTTTTTTGTTATTTGACAAATTACGATGAAAATCTTTACATTTTTTGTTTGAATTATCATATACCATTTTATCGATTTTTTGTTCATTATCGATCATTTCATTTACTTAAATATTTTATTTTTTTCATGATTTATAACGAACAGAAGTTTAGCAGTATAAACATGTGTTACTAAGTCAAGAATTTATAGTAAGAATTAATGGTTCGTGATCATTGTTATATTTATACATTAATTTAACGTATAAACTCCAAAAGCTAATCGATTGAAACAAATATCATTTATGACTTAAACGACCGTTCGCATCAGTTATAACAAGACCCAATAACTTTCATCCATATAATTTACCTCATTATATCAATAACGGCAACTGTGATTGGCCCATCTAACATTTACTTCGACAGATTTATGCAAAAATAACACTTCAGACATTCCTCAAATAAGTCTTATCTAAATGAAATTTTTCCATTCTCATTCCAGACGCAGTAGCATGAACAAAGAACTTCACCCTTTGGAAATTCGACAGCCGAAAAAGTCCAGCCGCACTTATGCATGAGAAGAAGAGCACAAAAACTACCAGAAACATCATTATAAATTAGAAAAAAAAAAAGTTTTCGGAGAGCAGTTCGAGGCATCTGTCCTCCCCTACGAACATTTGGACCCCCTGTACCTCATCGGCAGCAGTATTTTTGCGCGCGCGACAATTACGCGCTGCAAAACTAAAGGCGGCAATTGGGCTTGGACCCTCTCTCTTCCAAAAAGAAAAGGAGCAAGCGAGAGAGGGCAGCGTCGTAACTACTCTACACTCGCCAAAGAAGGAAGCATGTGTGTATATACACCTAGTCTAGAACAAAGCCATCGGGAGACAGCGGCGCGAAAAACAGCTGGTTCAGGCGAGGAGAGCTAGCTAGCTCTATGCTAATTCGCCGATACTGCCCACCTGAAATTGGTACGCACTTCGACGCACAACGGGTTGCTTCTCTGTCTCTCCCTCGCGCGCGCGCGCGAAAAAGCAAAAGACCGGCTGGCGCTCGAGCAGCAGGCTGCGCGCGCGCGAGTGTGAGAACTTTCTGCGGCTCGTCACTTTGTCACACTTGCCACCACCTCCTTCCGCCGACTTCTTTGCAAGAGGGAGAGAGAATCATGGTGAGCATATTGATCAGCTCGCGGGGCTATCTCTCCCTCTCTGTGCGCGCATATCTTACTGCCGACGTGCCCTGGCGAGCACATCGCTCTGTGTGCTGTGTTGGCGACGCAACTACGCCTTCCATTTGCCGCAATTAGCATAATGCCGGACTGCGGAAATCTCTTGCTTTGCATTATCTCCGACGCGAGCGCGTGCATTAGGCTGTCCGGGTTGTATATATAGATATAGGCCGCTGGGAAAGTACGGGGTCGCTGATTTCCTCCATTGTTGTCTGATGTGCAATTAGGGTATTTCGATTTTTACCAAATAGATTGCACACGTAATTGATGATATTTGAGTGGATCGTAAAAATCCTTTCAACACCTTGATCAACGTAAGGAAATAATTTAAAACTCTGCTAAAAAAGATCAGTCATGTAACTATACTAAAAGTTCCCCATGTGAGTAAAAATAAAAGACAACAAGAAATATATTTACGTGCGCGAGTATCTTATAATGCTCTCTTTTATTGGCAGTTATATTTTCTCACGACATTGATGTATTAATCTTATCCTATCCTTCATTTCTAAAATAAAAAGATGAATAATTTATTTGCTCATTTAAATTTTATGGCCCGCTTTCCTTAAATATTTAATAAACAGGTATATATTCGGGAGTGCGGGAGCTCAGAGCCCGCAGCTCTCGAGAGCCAAATAAAAGAAACGAACTCGATGATTTAAGATATATATCCACGTCGTCCACACGCTCGCATTAACTTATTATGAAAATGCCGCTTTACATAACGCGCCCTCCTTAAATCGATCGGTTAAAATCGAATATTTCAATGCTGCTACGCCAGCTCTTTGCGCAGACGATGAGAAAGCAAAAAGCCGAAAGTCCAGATGCGCGCGCACGCGCGTAACGCGTTAATTGGGGGGGAAGGAAGTCTGCTGAGCGTATAGACGCGCTTCTTGATCCAGATCTTGTCTCTTTCTCTCTCTCACTCACTCGCTTGGACGGCCGCTGCCGTAACCATCGCGACGTGTTCATTGCGGCTTGCTGCTGCGGGCTTCTGCGGTTTATCTGATAATGCAACTGAAACCGTAATGCAAAAGGTTCCCATCATTCCCGGTCCACAATCTACGCCGCGTGCGGAGAACGAGTGTAAGAGAGAAAGAGACAGAGAAGTCTTGCACGCGCTTATACTCATCTTACTGCGTCTCGAGAGAGAAAGAGAGACGACTCGCTCGATCTCGCGTACGTTTTCGACGACGACGAGCGACTTTCGATATTCTCACGATTCTTATGATGTATTAAGATTGTTACTGAGTGATAAAGAGAGATGTTGTTTTTATCGTCTTTTTTTTCTTATTTTGTCCGAGGAAAAAATTTTTTAAGTGGATGATCCTGCGCTGTACGTGATGTTTTAATCATTTCTTTGGGCAAACAGGAAAGTTATTTTCAATTTATTTTTGCAAATATGCCGAGATAAAATTTTGCCGAAGTCCATGAACGCAAACGGAATTTTAAGTCGAAGTGAGCTTGATAAAAAAGATCGACTTATCGTGGTCGGTCAGAAATTTCATCAGAATCAATGAGGCGTATGTATCTGAAGTTATATATATACTTCATATCGGTTGCTCTGTATGGATGCCTTAAAAAGTAAAAATTAATGAAGTTTAATAAGAAATTCACGAAATAAAATACTACGATGATAATTATTTTATGAATAAATTTTGCTTGTAATTATAATAAATCTCTGCCCTTTCATACTTATTTATCTGAAATGACCTATAAAAGAAAATTTAGTATAAACTTCTTGGTGGTAATTGTCAATTTTCCTTCATTTATGAAACGATTTTTTGAACAATTTCGAAAATGTTCGAAAAATCGTTTCACAAATGGGAGAAAAATAAACGATTACTAACACCTTAAAAAAAAATTTTTTTCAACACATACCAGCACTTACCATGCAAACTTTAAACATTCCTTCGAAAGAATTCTGCCACCCTAAGTGCAAAAACCGCGCCAAACTAGTATTAGCCCCCCTAGCTCCCATTTAGCCATAGCGTAAGAATCAGCTGTTTTGACTCACGAGCCCGGGGTGGTTGCGCGCGCCGGAACAATGCGCGCGCTGCATCTTGCACGCGCACCCTCCCTCCTTTACCTACATACTACATACACTCGTCGTCCTCGTCCTCGTCCTCGTACGTACCAAGGAAAAAGGGGAGTCTCGCACGCCGGCAAAAATCACGCGGCACGTGCCAGACGTCACCTGCCGCTCGATTTATCGATTTTCTCGCGCTCTGCTGGTCTGCGCGCGATTAACGTTTTTGTCTCTCTGTCTTTCTCTCTCTCTCTCTCTTTCGAATTCTTTAATCGATAAGGATCGGCGGAAATCGTTGGGAACAGAGATTCGGTCTGTGTGTAGTGGAGATTGAGTGTATCGATTGCGAGCTGGCGTATCGAGTTTGGCTGATTGCTCGGCTGATGCAGGAAATGGTAATGGTATAAGATTTATATGTTGACTTGTCGTTGCCCGTTCGTGTATTGAAAAGAATCAAATTTCATTAAATATAAAACGTTATTTTTAACTAATAAATTTCGAGAAATGCAATGATTAAAAAGCTGATAATATATTACGAAGAACTATTATTTATACAGAAAAAAATTTAATATATTTTGAAAAAAAAGAACAATATACCACTACTCATATTTAAGAAACGTGTCACAACGTCCATTCAAAACCCTTTCCCATAGTTTGCCTCGACGTCGCATTAACCCGAATAAAATAATGGCCCCCTCAAAAAAAGACACAATTTTTTGCCCGCCAAAAGTATATATAATCCCAGCGTAATCGTCAGTCATCGCGGGCAGTACTGGGCGAAGGGCCGGGTCGACTTTTAAAATAACACGCGTCAAGGCAGCCGGTAGCACTTTCTCTGATTTCGTCGACAAGGAAATCCCTTCAAGATCCACCGGTAAGTGCCCTATACGGTTGAGGAGCCACTACATACACGCACACAAGTACACACTGTCTTGGCGTTAAAGGGACACGGGGGCAGCCAGCAGCCGAGCGAAACGGAGCTGCGCTCGCGCGCAGCGAGCCCGTGAGAAAGGGCGGGCTAGGACAATGCCTCTGGCGCAAGATGCTTTTCTTATACGTCGTTGGGAAAAAAAGGAAGAAAACGACGAAGATGAGAGAGTGAGAGAGGAGGAGGAAACGAAGAGAGTGAGCGAGTGAAGGAGGGAAGAGCGGGAGAGAAAGAAGGGGAGCCTTGGCACGCGACCAACGTCACCTGCCCAAGACTCTCACAGGTCTCTGCAAGCAGCAGCAGCAGCGGGCCCCGTAGTAGTCGAGGACTTCATATGTATATACACATCGCATACTGTGGGAGCGTGCGAGAGAGAGGCTCCGATTTTCTTGTAGTCCCGCGGGCGCAGCTGCAGCGAGGATCGAGGCTCACACACACAGACACACTACTTATTATACACACTAGTACACGGCGCACGCGAGTGTCATGGGCCTTGCGCTTGATCATCGGAGCGAGACCTCTTTCAGTGTTCATTACGTAAGACGGACATATGGCCCAAAGCGCGGGAACGTTGAGATTCGAGTCGTTAAATTGTTTAACGTATATATATATATGTCCGGACACATCACAAAGGGACACACGACAACGATGCTTAACGATGATCATATTTTTCCGGTCTACGCTTTTTGTTTTCTTAATTGAGGAGATGACGATTTTTCCCAACCGGCGGTTTGTTTCCTCGGCAGGTTGTCGTTTATTTTTTTTATGTCGTTGATACGCGGCCAGATGATTGCGCCCGACGTGCGCTTTACGAGAAGTTGATTGAGATATTATGCGCGGGGATTTCCCTGTTTTTTCAACGTGAGACTTTGATTTATAAGAAGGTTCATGGGGTTAATAAGTAGGGTGTATAGAGACGTTGTGTTTTTTTTAGATGAGCTGGGTCTGAAAGGACCAAGATGATGCGTACGGTACGCTTCTGTGTACCGATTGATGCAGTGTGGCTGTTCCTCATCTTCTTGCACTTTTTGCGAGTGCAATTTTTTAATTTCGAGATAATACCGTTGACCGCGAAGGCTTTCTTTGGGCTTGATTAATCACGGTTCTTTATTGGCTAGAATATTACATCATACCATGAATCTTCGCATTCATGAATGTTATAAAACTAACTAGTCAGTATTATCTATAATTTTAACATACCAGCTATATATTATTCATTTGTTAATTAGTTAAATATTTCGAAAAAGTCATTGTTTAAATTACAATCAAATATATATATACTAACATCTAAAGTTTACCAATAATAAACATTTTAGATCCCAAGATCGTATCACATTACGCTTGCGAAGATTAATTCGTAAACTTTGCAAACCGCGATAGCTTAAAATAACTAATGAGCCCTATAATATCCCAACCAAAATGAACCAATAAACAAGCACCTAATTAGATCGATAAATCGCTCCATTTATATATGCGCAACCTCGGTATATATCCCCTCGAACAACTTTATAAAACCTCCATTCCCCTTGGCATCGCGATTTCTGCGAATCATAAACAACATAATCACGCGTCGTCCGCTCTCTGCCTCTCATTTATGCAAGTCGTACACGCATCAAGTCATACAGAGCCGAAAGGCGATCCCGCGGGCTGGATCCTCGCGTGAATAGCAAAAATTAGTATGCATCTCGCGGGCAGATTTCAGTCGCCGAGATGCGGCTCTCTGGTGGTGGCACGTGAGTCACTACACGAACCCGCATCTCGCGTGTGTATATACACGTATTATATGTACGTATGTAGGTACGCGGGCATTCCTTCGCACGCGTCGTAACGCTCTTTGAATTTCGATGGATTCCCGTAAGGGAAAAACAAAAAGGAAGGAGAGAGAGAGAAAGAAAAAGAGCCGAGAGAGCTCGCGTTCACACACACGCCCGGCGGCGGTGGCGGCAGCCGCATCCAGGTGTCAAGGCCATTCGTGGTCACATTATACGCGCGCGCGCGCGAGTCCCACGTGCCAGGTTCCCACGTGTACCGTCTCCCCCCGTTCCTCCTTCCTATATACGCGCGGTGTATATACACACACTGCACCTTTGCGTGTGCGCCACTCGCGCCGTCTCTTTCTCTCCTTTCCAATTCACCGCCGCGTGCTGCACGCCGATCTTGGCTGCACACACGTGTCCGCTCGCTGTATATAGATACATATATACACATGCGCGATTTCGAGCTTTCGCGCGTGTGTATAGACATATACGCGAAGGAATTCGCCGACGGCGGCCTCCCCTATCGCTTATATTCCTTCCCCTATGCAGGAATGCGCGGGGATGTGTATACACATTCACCCTTCGCGGACGTTCACCCCACCCCGACGTCATGTGCATTTCGGAGGAAGGGGGATGACGTGTGTGCTCTATACACTCCGCGGGGTGGTGTGTACGTCGCTCTCTGACGTCACGTATCGGCGCAATGCCAGGAGAGAGACCACACATGGCCTGCGCGCTTTTACCCTCTTTTATATATAGCGGACGCGTGCACGTTATAACAGCAGCCCTTATACTTTTGCCGCGACGTTTTCTTTTTGCCCTCTTTTTCTCTATTGTCACGATTTCGGGCTATAAGGGTGCAAAAGTTTTAAGGACACGCGCGCATATCGACGAGATCCACGTGTGTACTCGCAGCCCTCCGAATGATTTCTTACGCGCGGAGAGGGAAGGACAAAAGTGTGACGGCACACACGAGATCGCTCGATATTCCAGATGCCGACGGTATATTATACATATAGACTCAATGGCAGATGCTATCGGACAATGACGTCGTGTAAGTACGTATTACAAGTTCTTATGTAAACTAGAAAAGCATACAGAAAGGAGTTTGTTTTGAAGGCCGTGTACTGCGCAGGCAACGATTTTTGCACGAGATATATATAGGTACGCTGCTTTTTGTATATGGTGGGCCGATCGTTATCCCGTGGTTCGCAAAATTAATCAATGCGAGCGCGAACGCGAGAGCTTAAAAAGAAACTTCCTGCAGCAGCGGTAAAAAACTTGCGGCGACGGTGATCGGTACTAATGAGAGTGTAGGGTCGGAGGGACCTCGTTAATGTGACGCGGAAGCGTATGTACTTTGCATGGAGCAAGTATGCATACATACGTGTAAGCTAAAAGGAACTTTCGGTCAACCCCTTGATCGCGTTCTCGTCTTCAAAGGAGACTGGGTCAATGTTCCGCGCTACGGGCGGCAGCGTGCGCGCGGATAAGTGTTTGACAGCTGCGCATGTGTATTATGAACTCTTCGCAAGAGAGAGAGAGAGAGAGCAAACTCGTCGCGTTGAAATTCCGGATTATGCTAAAATGTGTGCCTTGCAAGTAGGGCTCGTTTTCGTTTTCCCCGTGTCAAGGGGACGCGGCTGGGATGGACTTTGTGGACGGAGAGGCTCTCTCTTTCTATGTGCCTGTGTATATGCGGGCAACGAATTAAGCGGTTTGTATAACGATAAAGCGACAAAGTACAGATTTATTTAATTTTGTTTTCTTGTTAATAACAAAAATGTAAGGTGTTATCGGATAATTTCGTCTAGAAAATTTCCGTGTAAATACTTCATATGAGAATACACCGAGCTTTTATATTATAATCGAAATGTAAAATTTTACTTCTCCTTAAACCTGTGTTAAATAAACATTTTTAAAAATTATGGCACGTACACCGCGACTCGTCGTTCTTGTGCAACGTTTTTTCATAATTGCCAGAGGATTATATTTACAGCGCCACGTATTATTATCATCTCGAATTACATTACCGAAGAAAAATAGAGCAAATATACCTCACACACATATATACGATGTAAATGCGCAACACGTGTCGAGGAAGTAAAAACACACTTAATTGCGCGCACTCCTTAAATGTATACGCGCGTACACTCGACGTGTGTGCGTCGACGTTTACTCTCTTATCGCGCTCGCATCTCCCTCTCGAAAGGGGGCCCCGCGGAGCAAAAAAGACTGCACGCGTACATTCGCGTGCGACTTTAAAGGCGAAAAAAGCCGAGGCGTTTGTCAAAGATAATGAAAACGAAATTATACTCGCGCCTGCGTATATATATACCTATCATCACCGCAGGAGTAAGTCGGGTCACACGCCATGAGAAAAATAAGACGGCAGGTACAGCATGAGGAGCGGGGCCCAGGTGGGCTTCGTGCGCGCGACATATGCAGCTGATTACCGCGCGTGCTGCTGCTGCTGCTATCGATGTGGGAACCGAAGGCGCGCAGACTCGAGACGTCTTTTTACGCCCGAGCGCCGGTTCTTTTGCGGCGAAGGGGGTTTCCAGCGGAGCGGGTGGTATATAGTGGTTACTTTCCGGATTCGGCCGGATCGAAAGATAATTTATTCGATCTTTGATGCTTCGGTGAGTTGAGAATCAACAGATTAATTTTTGGGTATAACGGTAACGAGGTTTGTGAACATTTTTAAAATCAGGGAAGAGGACTTGATTACATTTGAATTTTGCAAAAAATTTTGATATCACGATGATTTTGTGCTCCGTTACTCCAATTTACAATCCTGCTATCAGTTTTATAATAGTATGGTTTTGTCATCTCTAAAAGCAAGTAGTTCAGATTTCTTTAACATGCACACAATATATTTTCTATATTGGATCAGTTCTAGCTTCTTTACCTAATTAATGTTTTGATGCATACTCCAATTTGAAATAAATAAATATAAAAAATTAATCCCATGCAAATTTTTCAACCATAATACAACGCTTAAAATCTCCTACGATGCTCATAATGAGCAGCACTATACTTTAACCAAATTCCACACACTTACTCCAATTATCAATAATTAAATCATCATCTTCATCATCATGACAACCAATCAACACCGGTTTCTCCGAACTCCGAATAGACTAACCTTGCAAAAATCCCGCATCGCACTCGCGTACTTTACACTCCCACCGCCTGACCAGCATGCGATCCTAATACAAGGCACTTCTCTTGGAAGAAAAAGAGGAAGGTAAACAGAAATAGTCGATAAGGAAGCTAAGCTAGCTCGACGTCGGAAGTCCGAAGAGAGAGAGGAAGGAGGGGATACGACCTAGAAGCATATATTTACTCGTACGCACGTCCATACATACATACACATACACCTTTATCAACGCGAACAGTTGGCCGGAGAACGCTGTTGGACCACCGTGAGAATTGCGATGATTTATCAACATAATTCCCATGGATGCTTCAGCACCTGGCGCGAGGCGAGGCGAGCGCGTGCGCGCACGCGCCGGCTAAGTTTTGTCCCCGGCAAAAAGAACGGCTCGCCGCGTGCCGCCGGCGAGGGACAATACTTGCCCGCCGAAGGTGCGCGTGCCACCGCGCGCGCGGTGTATATCGCGTCCGGTGGGGCATCATGCGTGTATGTGTGTGAGCAAAAAGCGCACGCGAGCGGTCGCTACCCATTGCGACAGATAGACTTACTTAGGTGTAAGTATAAAAAAATAGATTGTGTAGTATCAAGCCTTTTAGCTGTCATCCGTGTATATATGCGCGGAAAAAATAAAGCTAATCCAACTTGTTTACATCGGTTAAATCAACTGGTTTTCGTGATAGTTAAATTAGCATAAACAGATCGTATAAATTACTTTATTTGTATAGTAAAACAAATTTATATTTAAAATTATAATGCCGATTTCACTTTAATAAAAGGAAGATCCAACTTTTTTTAATGTTATTTCAACTGATATCGTTGTAAGTAGAATTAACATGTAATTTCCAACTTAAATCAACTATGAGAAAAGTAGAATAAAGTATTCAATTTTTTTGCCGACGATAAATGTTAGGATTATTATTTTTAATAACTGGTAAGCCGTGCGGTGAAAAGGTCTTGGTATAATCCGCTGACAGATAGAAACATATACGGCAGCAACAATCGAAGGGTCTCTCTCATCATGTTCGCGCGCAGAATTCGTACGGTTTCCATCGAACTCCTTGAGCTTTCGATCGTCTTGGACGCGCACGCGCTCCGTTTTTCTCAGGGTATCGCTTACCAGCCGTGGAATGCGCTTCCTGTTGAAAGTAATACCCGATCGACGTGATGAACAGTCGCGCTGGCGCGCGTGCGACCTCAAGAGATTCGCAGTGTCGTCTTCCCGTATATATCTGCGGGTATATACACATACATATTATATTTGTATATATACGCACGTGCGCGCGAGAGAGCGGGCAAACCGGCCAAGCGGCGTGCAATATGCAAATCGGTACGTGGACGTTTTATTTTCAGCTCCGAGGGAGAGCCGAGTGGGAAAGATCCTGAGAGAAGAGAGGGAACAGGTGCCAAGTGATGGCACTGTCCTTGATTACAAGGCCCGTTTCCGGTCAATTACGAGCTGCGCTTCCCCCCCTTCGGCCGTGCATCATGATGCGGGATCGCGTTATATTATGGATGTGTGCAGCGACGATCTGGAGCGCGGGCGCTTAATTTTTTCAAGCGGGACTTTCGCTGCTGGCCGCTAATTCTTCAATCGGCCTTTTATTATGATCGCGCGCTCTGTGGCGTGGGCCTGCGTAGATAGTAATTGTCTTCGGCGAAGGGATGCGCTTGACTTCGTTAGAGATGCTTCCGGCGTGCTTCATTTTTCCCTTCCGGGTCATTGTTTAACGGTAGTGGCTGGCTTATGTAATTTGAAAAACGTTATTTAATGGACCTACTGTGCTTTCAGAAAGAGCTTTATTGGTGACGATGGCGCGGCGGTGTTTGAATCGTTAGGCTCGAGATATGGCTCTTGCCGACTCGGGGAATGTTTCGACAGATTCCTGCAATGCGACGCAAGGTAAGGACCGTCGCGACAGGGTTGCGCACTTGTCCGCCAGGGGCGCCTTCGACTGGGACCAGTTTTGACCTTCTACAAGTGAGATTGGAATCTACTCTATCCCTAAATGTGAAGTTATCAAAGGGTTGTTTGCAATCATTTTGTTTAAAAAAGACGTTGCTATTGTATGAATGATGAATTTTTTAGATAATTGTTTGAATGTATGGTATTTGTAGGACGAAACCTCATGTCTAACGTGGAGATAGAGCACATATTTTTATTTTGCATTTTACATTGACTACCTTATCGTTTGAGAATAATTGTAACTTTCCGTCGAACCGGCGAATTTCTCTAAAAATGCCAAACTTTGTCAATTTATACCAAATTTTTAAAAGTTTAATAAATCTTTTTAAATAACTAATGAAATCCAAATACCATACAATTAAATAACTAGTGCAATTGATAACTAATATTGTTAAACTTTATAAAATTATAGCGCTATAAACGCTATAAAATAAAATATGCACCCTAGTGAAATCACGCTTTAGAAATATAGTATTTTCGTATAAGTATTGTGCAGTACAACGATATGTCGTACAAAAGATAACGGCTTTTTCTTTAAAAAAACGTCCCACTCTGCAACATATTGTCACAGAAAATAATTTCCTGCTAAATGCACTTTCTCCGGGCTTTCTATTCCAAAAGTGAACTTCCTCTCATGCAAAGCCGCAATCTCGCAGCAGTGGGCGCGAATAATACCCTCGACTGAAAACCTTTTCTGGTCAAAAGACGAGTATAAATGCGAATCCCGAAGTGCAGATGTCTCATGCCTGCAAAAATATCGGCCAATCTTAGGTCGGTGCCTCCTCTTTCTAGATTTCTGGGTCAATGCTATTGGTTTTTTTTCGCTTTCAACAAAATACCAAGTTATTACGTGCGGGGCTGGCCTCTTTTATTCCGCTGGACACAATTGAATCTCGCCCCCGTCGTCCAAGCGCGCGGGTGGGCGTGGGCGCAACAAAAGCGCGCGCTAAAAAAAGTAAACAGGTGGACCGCAATTAGCCCTGAAAATAACAACGTTGACCTTGTTTCTTTTCTCTCGTTGACAATGAAGCGATGATTTTTACAAGTAATCCTCCAAAATTACGTTCAGCCTCGGGTACACCCGACAGTCTGCGATATCCTCTGACCTAAATCTCGCTGGTCCCTCCTCCAAGATGACAATAACGCAAAAGTGCGAGTGTTACACGCGAACAAGGATGAAAAAAGTAGCCTACCCGCCATATGGCATAATTTCTGTTATTCCCTACATCCACGCCACTCCCTGCAAATATCTTCATTTGTCCCATCAGCGATCGCGCGTGCGACGTACATCCTGTCGCCCAATTCTCGCTCATGCGCGCACCCACGCAAGCCTTTTAAGCGCCCTCGCGCACGGCGTTATGATTTCCAGGTATAGAGGTCCTACTCTCTTTCTCCTTCTCCTTCTCCCTTACGCGCAGGTGTATGGCGGATCGTGGGACCAAAACACGTCTTCGCGTGGGATTTAAAAAGCAATTTTTTGCGCTTCCTCCGCGATCGGGTGCTGCTGCTGCTGCTCTCTTTCTCTCCTTTCACTCTTCGCCGTCGCAAGGTTGCACACGCGCCTGTTATTGGTGGAAAAACATCCCGCTCAGCGTGCGACAAGTCCTGTTACGCAATATACCGTTATATATCTTTCGGGGGCTAGAATTCGAGGAGAGGACACCCTAGACTCGCGCGCGTTCGCACACCTGTCGCGATTTCTTTCAATCTCGCGCCTATATCCTGATCTGTTTGTCTGCGTGTATATACATATATATTGCGGAGCCGATCGACCGCCGCAGGATGTGTTATAACTGTTATACACGATGTGCGTAACGGTGGTTTTATTATACAAGAAGGAGGCGGATAAAAAAGACTTTCGCCCGATCGGTAGCGTGGGAATCAATGCGAGATTTTTCGGCGCGTGTATCCGCCGAATTTCATATACTACGCAGCAGATGCATATATAGGATAGAGCATGTGTATATAAAAAGTTCCTCGTCGTGTTTTGCCGCATAACAGCGCGGCTTCTGCAGCGACGCGGCTCGCTCGTTTTGATCGCACTGTGTGGTCCCCTGAAATTGAAATAAAGCGGCTAATAATAGGCATTTTAGGAAGATGACCGCCGTGTCCTTTTCGAGCCCTTCCCCGGTATAATTCGCACACAGGCGCTGCAGCAGAAGCAGTCAAAATAATACGCAGGGACGGGGAAGACTGTGTGTGTTCCCGCGCATTCGTCTCGTTAGCCTAATTTTACGATCTCTCTCTAAGCCCGAAAAAGCGGCAGCGAGAGAGCGGCTATTTTTCATAATTTTCGGGCAATTAGGAGGACCACATACACGTGTGTGCGTGTGTGTGTGCGTCGCGTCGGCTTGTTAGACCGATCCTGTAATCGAGCGTGTACACACTTATATGCTCGTAACAAAAAACAGCCAGTGGCTGCCACACATATAAAGGGTTTTGATACGCGCCAAATGTACAAAAGCGCGCGCGGAGACTTTTTTTTTCGTAGATATATACTTTTTTGCTTCCACGAAAGCTCTCCGCGCGGAATATAAGGAGTCCTTTATGCGCGGTGGCGCCGTGAAATCGCCGGATGTCGAATTACTTTCGTAGACTTTCCAGGAAATGGTGCCTTAATGGACGTTCAGTTAGGCCTTTTTTGCGAGAGCATTATTATATGTGTGTGGAGAGAGAAAGAGAGAGTCTTATTGAAAAGGAAATTATAGCGCGCGCTTAAGTGCAGCGTGCGTGCGCTATACAACACGGAATGGAATAATTCTGGAAATCAAGCTACCAGCAGGGCGTTTTCGCTGCTAATCTAAATCTATTGTCTCTACGTTGCGAGGAAGCCTCTCTAGTTTGATATAATACCAGGGCTAAATAAGCGTTGATTTGTTCGCTGCAATGTCAATTACAGCTATACGCCCATATTGATTGCAATACTCTAATTGCAATTGCAATTCAAAACAAAAGTTGCTATTAATTAATACGCTGCGCTGGGTATATTGCGAATACATTTGTGTAGTGAAATGTCAATTTGTTAGTTTATTAGTTTGCAGTAAGTCATTTGCAAACTAAATTTACATAGAATTGTAAAGTAAACTATAATTTATTAACGCTACTATGTTTAATCAAAGATGTAAATTAAAAATATTTTTTATTTGTTTTTCAGGAAATAAATTTCTGTTATTGATGAATTGTTCAAGTATAAAAACTATATCTGTCGCTTCCCGGAAAACCACATAAGTGACATGTTTTTGAAAATAGGTTTTATGCCTTATTTCTTATCTACGAACAGCCCTCTATCATGTAACCGTAAAATTCTATAACTCTACTTTTTTTATTCAATATCCTGGAAAAACGATATAACTTCACTTTTCCTATAAGAGAAGCAGACTACCCATAGCAAGGTATAGGTGTATTAGAAAGAGTGTACAGATTTTCCCATACAAGCTCCCAAGAGCGATAGTTCGTATTTGTCATGTATATAGTTACCGAAAAAACAATATAATTGCTATTGAGACTGGAAAGCCCATGTAACTGCACTGAAATTTTTTTTTATTCCCAGAATATCACAAATATAACATTCAATTTCATTTGTCTTGATTAGAACTCGATTTTCTCGAAATTATGAAAAGTGGAGATAAGTGGTTATTCATTGGAATCCACAGATATTACCAATTGAACCTTTCGTGAATATCGTCTTTACTAAAATACACTTATAAATAAAGAAAAACAATTTAAAAAATAATAAGTTTCAGAAAAGCAGGATTCCAAAATCCCAAAAACGTAAATTGTCTCCCACTCCGATCTCTATCTCCCACACCTACTATACCTATGTATAAGCGAGCGCGAGCTGTAGCAACGGTCGGAAAGAGGTAAAGCAGAGAGACGACGAGGAGAGAGCGAAGCGCGAGCCGCTCGCGAGTCTCGCACGCGCGCGCTTGCTCGCCGCGGCGAAGGAAGAAGAAAAAGGCGCGCATAGCTTTATAGTCCGCGCTCGCGTGCACGGGGACACGCGACGCGCATGCGCGCACCCGGCGCGTGGGAGGCCGCGCGCGCTTCACGTGTGGTGAGAGCGTGCCGCGCGTGACTCGCCGAGCTTGCCGCGCGCGGTGGGGGCAGCGCCGCGCGCGACTGTCGTGTGCGAGGTGGCCCCGGGAAGGTGCTGCCCTCAACGGAGGAACGATGAACCTCGGGGGTTTGTGTCCGTGCTGAAAAAGGTTTGGGTCTTAGATAAAAGTAGATGGTTATTGATTGTCAGTAGTAGCAATGGGTTCGTTCAGACTAATGGTGGTCATTGTTGTGAAATATGATGGTTTGGTGGAGTTTGTTGGATTGTGAAATTCAATTTTTAAAATTATTGTTGCATACATTATGAAATAAATCAGTTAATAGTTTGGTTGCTGAAATGAACAATAAAAATACAAATAAAACAGTTTTTTAATTTAATTGTTTACGTTGTAATACAAAAACTTACATATTTGTCGACTTTTCTCTTTTGCTGTACTTTTACACAGTAGGACAGAATTTCTGTAGTTATTTACGAAAGCATTTAGGTACATGAATATAGAATATGCTCGAGAATATGCAAAAGAAACTTTTGAAGAATAGTACAGTCATTTACCAAAAATAGTAAATTAGGTCTGACGTGACCGTATTATAGTAGAAATTCATGTATATATATGAAATGACCAAGAAATTAGAAAATACTTAGAAAAATTGGCTAAAATTAACCGCTATGATGAAAAAACACTTTTCCGACCATTATTTACCTATTTCATAGATAGCGGTAAAAAATAATAATCGCAATTTATTTACTAATTTTATCGTATAGAAAAGAGTACTCGAAGAGAATTTTCACGTAAAAATTACCCTGACAGTTTGGTAAACCTGAAATAATTGAAGCGAATGAAAAAATAACCGCGATAGTCTGGTAAAAATTATGAGGAAAATTATTTGTTCCAGGGATACAAAACTGTCACGATAATTTTTACGCGAAAATTCTCTTTGTGCATTAAAATGCATTGGATAGTTTAACAAAATTAAAATAAATGACATTAACTAAAAAATCATTCTATGAATAATTCACTAAAACTTTTATTTCTCCATCTGATTCTGTCTTTCTCTGCATCATAACAATAAGCCTTCTACTATAACCATTCTCCGGAAAACTGAACAACTGTTTCTTATTTTCTCTAAATTTAATATCTTTGAAATACTTAAGAACAAGCTTGTGCCAGTTGGTGCTAATTCTATTTTCAAAGCTATTGAATAATCAAATAATTTGAAAAAAGCATTTCATTGTAAAATATAAATGGCCAAAAAAGAATCTAGCCCATATCGCCAGTAAAACTAGTTATTTATTAGGAAAACAATGAAATCGATTTCCACCAGGGGATGTTAACACAACAATAAACATCTAGTTCCTCTTTTTTCCAAAGAACACAATTTCGCATCCTCATTACCACCTCGTCCTACAAAAAGAAGTGACACTTTATCACTCGAACTGTTCCTAAAAAAACTATTACCCCTTACAACCACAAAACTTTCTTGCACCAAAGATTTTTCAATTTGCCTCTCGTCACCACCGCACCGCCGCCGTTCAGCGCATCGAGCAGCGCCGGCAAAAACACCGAGCGGTGCAATAATTAAAGTGCTAAACGATCATCGTCGTCGCGAGTTTCCCGTGGAAACGCGAATCACGCTCCAGCGCGCGCTTTTTACTTCTGACGTTGTAAAAGTTAATTCGAGGGGCCTTTTTGTTGTCGCGCGCAGTCTGACGACGAGAATTCGCGCGTCCAGCGGTATTTTGATGAGGCGCAGGTCTGTACCGACGGAATTGCAATTTGAATTAGTCGCCAGCTCACGGCTAATGATCCGACGACGATGAGAGAGAGAAAGAGAGAGCGCGAAAGTAAGTATACGAAGCGCAAAACCCACAGCTGCAGCGTCCGAGAGCTATAAGTAGAGACACGATATTCGACGAGTGTTGCAGCAAGAAGTCGCGAGCGGGCCCGTTTTTTGTACCGCGGGACCGTGAAAGAGTCAGAGCCGATTGGTTCGCAGATTCTGTGTGTACGTGTGTTTTTTAAGGAAAGGAAGGAGGATTTCGAGGAAATACCCTCGATTTGAGCGTAATGATTGTCCTCGTTACCGAGTCGGTAAACAGAGAGCAGTGAGTTTCACGCGAAAAATTAATTTTTCGAGCGCTCGATTAACGTTTTTCGTTAATTGCTAATTAGCGGCGCGCGGCACAGCGCACGCGCGCAAGCCTTCGCCGGCCGAATATTTTTGAGTGGTGCTTGAGTTCACACGACAATTAAAAAGTTATGACGTCTCGAGTTTGATGTAATATTTTTTTAATTATTCTTATTACTAAATTCATATACTGAGAGAAGGAAGCTTCATTCTTAACATAATGCGTATCATAATAGTTACACTATTACATTCATAATTATGATAATTATATAGTATCAAGATTGTCTTCTCTCAGTGAATGCTAATAATAATACTTATATGTAACTTTAACATTATGATTTCTGTCTGGTGTTGATTTCACATTATTCTCAAAGTTTCGTCTCAAGGCACGGGAATACAAAACCAAGTACTTACCGAAGAAATTATCATGCAAATCGTATAAGATTCATTTAATTCCAAAATAAATTTATTAGGTGTTGGCTGCATTCAAGCTCTATTAAATTTCCGCGCGCAGCATAAGCTACGCGTAATCGACTTACGATCAACTTCCCCATTTCCTCCTTCACCCGCGAGAGACAATAGTTTTCTCTTACCACGTGTCGGAATGTCATCTCTCACTTTGACTATATATACACAGAGACACATAGAGGACGCCCGCACAAAGACGAACTCGTAATGAAATTCTCTCGGCGCCTCGAATCCGCTTAGGCATTTGTGAATCCCCGCTCGAGCGCGGGGATGGGAATAGTCCGGACGATTGTCGCATACGTATAACGTGAAATATACGACTTGAGCGCGGAAACCAGAAGTCCGTGAGAACGTAGTGCGTGCATGCGCGTTGTAGATGAAAGAGGGACAATTTTCGGGTGGAATTATTCAGAAACATGTGTTACAGGTTCTTTTTTTTACTCGAATGCGGATTTAGTACTCTTTTTTTCGACTTTTATTGTAATTCTAATGAGGCGGGATGCGTTCTTTTATTCGTAGAGATGCACGGTTTTCGTCTTGGATTTTCGGATGAAAGGGATACTTTTGGTTTCTGACATGTTAATCTGCCGAGGAATTTTCTATGTATTATACTATATAAGCTTACTTATTGTACAAATGATATCCTATGTATTATACTATAAGCTTACTTATTGTACAAATGATATCCACTTTTATTCAATTCGTAAAAAGAAGGATACCTACATCAAGTATATGTTTTTCGAACTATATATCAGTACCTAGCCACGGCAATTGAATGACCAAAAAAATTAATAATGACCAAAAAAATTAATAACAATAATTTTCCCTGCTATCATCACAACTCGCAACCACTGAGGAAAAATTTACCCTAGCACAGCGTCTCATTAATGGCCTCTACGGTAGCCATAAGTCAAAAGCTCCACAAAAGCATGACTAATGAGGGTAAAAACTTCATGGCATGACCGTGGAAAAAAATAGAAGAAACATCAGAAAAGTAAGCTCGTACACGGGACTAACGACGCAAAGGTCTCCCAGTGTCGCCGTCTTTGCAGGTACACACATACACATATACACATACGCGCGTGCGTCCGAGGAAAGTGAAAGAACGCCCGCGGGAGATCTAATCACGAGCCGACGGCGGCGGCGGGGACGTGAGTTACGTCGGCGCTACGCCAAGGCAAAAGGGCCAAAACTGCGACTCGCGCGTGCGCGCGCCATGGGTATATAACCTGCATATCGCACAAGCTCATCATATTTATATACCGCGCCTTGCACACCTCCGGCTTGCGGCGCGCCCCTTTGATGTTGCTGCTGCTGCGGTGGCGGCGCAGTGCGAGAGTTCGCGTGGTATCGGCCAAGTATGCGAGAGTAGAGAGTAGATATGTGTGTGTGTGTGTGTGTGTGTGTGTGTGTGAAGTTGCGAGACCTTTTTACGCTGCAGAGTTCGATGAGAGAGTTACTGAAGTTGTAAAAGTGTGGTGTGCAAATTCAAAGGAGGATTTTCAAAGGGGATCTGAAAAGTTTATTGAGAAAAATCGATATTGGTAGAAATGAATATTGCAGAGTGTACACCGGAAAACTTGGGACCTCGAGACAAGTAATTGAAAAATTAAGTGAATGTATATAAATTTAATAGATACAGTATTTTAAATACCATTTATTTTTGCTATTGTCGTAATTTACTTATATCAAGTTTGAATATATACATAGAATCCTTTAATACACAAAGATATTATACCAATTAGAGAATTTAATATAATTATTTCAAATTTATACCTCTGGCTACATATAAATTTACGAAAGCTACATTGAGTTCAGCGTGTTCATGCACATTCTGCAATATTACGGTACTTCATTTTGGTTTTTTCAATTTAGGTAGCATATGGGTTCACTTGAAAAATTTTGAATTTTCAATCTCACATTCATAATGTAATGCACTCGCAAAAACTTTCTGCATTACGCTGTTCTATGTAAATCAGTCCATCTTCTACAATTTCGGGCGCCACTTTATTTATTCCCCTTCATTGCATTTGAATTCTCCAAATTACACGAGTCTGTTAATTTAAATTCATTGACTTTTAAAA
The DNA here is from genome assembly GCA_030522905.1 of Torymus flavipes. Lineage (NCBI taxonomy): Eukaryota > Metazoa > Arthropoda > Insecta > Hymenoptera > Torymidae > Torymus > Torymus flavipes. The sequence continues at coordinate 14,547 of JAPYZO010000387.1, read as the reverse complement.
ACCACTGAAAATGCTAATACTCACTTTCCGTGCCCGACATTTACTCCAATACACTTTCATTATACAAACCGCACCTAAAACCCTAAAACACTACAGTAAACCTCATCATAGAAATATGTAAATTGTCTTCAAAGGTACCGAGTTCTATCCTAGCGCTCTTAAAAGGCTGCTGCTGCTGCACCTCCACTCAAATAAACCAAGAGCCGACCACCAGTGTAGAACGGGCAATATGGAGAGAGACGCGCGCGCGCGCGTGCTTTCCCCCGAAAGTGCCATCAGGAAGATGCACGGCGTGCCGCGGCCGCTCTCTCGGATAGGGAGAAAGAGAAGGACGCTGCAGAGAGAGCGAGAGATAGAGAGCGCGCCGCGTATGTTTATTATGCACTTGCCGAGTCATGAATCATCGGCGGCGGCATCGCATCGTATAGCAGGTGCCGCCCCGTCGCCGCGGAATTTTCATTCTTTGCTCCGCGTATGCGCGCGCGCGAGCAAAAGATGAATGAGGCACTGTTTCGCGACGCACAAAGCGCGTAGAGGAGGGGGAGGAAGGATAATATCGATATGAATTTTATTGTTGTTTGTTTAGCCGCGAAAGGGGTTTTATATGCGGCGCATTATGCCGATTGCTAGCTGCTTGACTACACAAGATGTATGGGGCCGCGGTTTCTTTGCCACTGCGTAATTGGCCTTTCAATTGCTTCTGGAGTGCCTTTTTAGGCCGATTCTTCTTCCGAACAGTCGGGATCGTTACTTTTATGCTTGACCATTCGCCATGTATTCGTAATAATATATCGATTTCAAAATACATAGATATCTTCTTAAAAATTCACTTATCGAAAAACGATTTCTCTGAGAAACTCAATGAAAACTTTTGAGAAACCGCCCCAATTAAACAATTGTCAAAACAGAATTTTCCGAAAATCTCTAAAAAATCTACGCGACCCTACTTAAATGTCCCTTTTCCCCCAAAAATAAGTCGCCGTGTCGCCGACCGAGCGTCTCTAATGAACTGGCCAATTATGGAATCGCCGAAATTTCACGCCGCACGCCACCGTAATTCATTAGGCCGATGATCGTCTCCCAGCATCTCACACCCATACATCAAACTCCTATATACCTCGAGAGAAAAAAAAACGAGGGACCGCACCGTCGCGTCGCAACGTCGCCTCTAAACATACGGGAGCAGGTGGTGCAGGCACACCACCACGCGGGGGACCGGCGCGCGCGACATGTCCGACTAGGGCAAGATTTTCCTTCTTCCTTCCTCGGTTCCCAGGCCTTGTAGATCGCCCCGAGATCTCGGAGAATGTCGCCCTTCCTTTATCTCCTTCTCTCTTGCCCTCGACCGTGTACAAGAAGGGGAGAGCGAAGAGTCTGGTTAGCTAACTGATAAATGAAAAGATGTCGCGCGCTGTCCTTTCGACTTGTCCAGCCGCGAAAGATAAGATTTTCTCGGATTTTCACCATAGGCAAGCGAGCAAGCAAGCAGGCGTTTCTTAACAAACGGCGACACATTTTTTTTTACCGTATATGTTGCCGCCGCGACGTCGTGTCGACCGATTGTTCCGGCGAGATTGTTCACGGTGCCTGCGGAACAGGAAAAAGTCAGGGCTTCTGACAGAAGTTGAGCGCGCGTTGTGTAAGGGATGCACGCGACCTTGTACGGGGCTTTGTAGCGGAGAAAGTTTCTCGTTTGTAATAAAATGCTGGTAGAGAGATAGCCAGGCTGGTAGATACGCGAGGAGATTGGGTTTTGTATACCTGATAACGCTGACACGCAAACAGCTGCATTTTGCGTTAACGCAGCGTTAGAAAATCATGTTTAAGGCTTGTACTATGATTTTGTCATATACGTGTCACTATGTTCAATTTAATGTAAGAGTCATTATATCGAATATTATTTAAGTATAACTCCGAGAAATTTTTTTTATATATTTCTACAAGGTTTCTTATAAAGTAGGACCTAAAGAAGATATATCTGTGACCGAATTACCTCAAGTTACTTTATATTAAAAATGAGACCAAAGTCCCGGATCCAGAACGAAATTATTATCATTTCCGAAAATCTCGGTCGCACGATGACAAAATTCCGTCTTCCCTCGTGCCAATAAAACTTCCTCTCCTCTCCGTCGCCTACAACAAAAACCGCCGCCTCAGCGTAGTCTCCCCAAGTCAGTCCCGGTCAATCTATTTTCTGTCATCCACGCGGCACAGTTCAAAATTCGCATTGTCCCGTCATCCTCCCTCGGCCTCCATTTTTTCCGCTCGCATCATCGTCCCTCACTGTCAACTACAACTTTTTACCATAAAACCGCCTCCAACATCCCACAAGAAGACATCAGTCCATCGCGATCGCACGTTTCATGCGTATATCTACGAGTCACGCGCGCGCAATATCCACGAAAACGCGATGAAAACGCGCGCCGCTCTCTTTTTTTACCCCGCGCACTGCCGTAAATTCATCGCAGCCATCGTCGCCGAGGCGGAGACTTCTTAGAGGCCGTCGGGGCTCGTTTATTATTCAGATTTATAGCCGGACTCGGACTGACTCCCACAGATCGGCAGGTCCGCCGCCGCCGCGTGAGTTTCGCGCGCACGAGAGAGGGAGAGGGGGATATAAAAGAAGGGCGAGTTCGGAAATTCGACGTTTTGCATACGACACGATCTCCCGAAGAGAGAGAAAGGCTTCTTCAGGGCCCGGCGTATAACAAGCGCTCTCGCTTCTTTATATAGGCATGTGATGCTTCTTTTCGCCTTGCCTATATATGCTCCGTCGACGGATAGGGGATGGTGGGGGAACGAAATTCAGATCACGACGCGCGTGTTGCGCGCTTCTTCTTCGGTGAGCGGGGTACACAATAGGCCTAGGCGGCTCTAGAAGTCGTAAAGTAGGGCTGAGCTATGGAGAGCCTCACATATATACATATACTACTTTCTGTACTCGTACACCTTGTGAGATTGGTTCTGCAACAGAAAGGTAGAGCGTTACTTGGCATATAATAATAATTAAATGATTATATAGTATCTTTTATAAGTTTTATAACTTGTGAATCGATAGTAATCGTAAAATATATATATCTATTAAGCTATTCAATTAAATCTTTGAATAAACACTGTTATATATAGGAATCAATGATTCTCCGATAAAGCATTTACGCGTTTATTTTTACGGCTGTCACTGGTATTTTTCATGTTTATACAGACGAGCACGAAATGAAACACATATAATACCATTTTTATTAAACGAACCGATATGAAAATACCAATTCGTTCGGCATCATAAACCTCTAAAGCGCGTATATATCACTTTGCGGAAAATTGATCAAATGCAAGTAGAATAAATATACCATAAAAAAATCTCATTCGATCGTTGCGCTCCTCTCTACTGCACACACTGCAATTTTTTCAATCAAAACGTTATCCTCCAACACAGATCTCGCTTTTCCGCCACATCACCGCACATCATTTACCATAAAAAATACATATACACGCTAAAGAAGAAAAAAAGAAATACGCAAATGAAAAGCCAATCAGCGATGCGCTCGAGCAAAGCTCAGCTCTCTTTCCGTTTTAGCGCTCGCCAGAGAGAGTAAAAGTGCTGCGGGCGAGGAAACGCGAATCCAAGTGCCTTGACGACGTCCCTAGAGACACATAGTCCCCAGCTACTGTGTGCACACGCGCGCACATCCTTACCTATCTCTCTTCGAGCGAGTCTCCCTTTCTCGCGCGTGCGCTCGCGGTTAAAGACGACGAAGGCGAAGGAGAGAGGAAACGGACGGACGCGCGGCAGACAGTATCGGATTGATCTGGCGAGCGAGTGAACCCAATTACCCGCTCCTGAGAGGCCTGAGCGAGCGCAGATTTATTGTCCGGCGGGCCGTCCCTCGTTGCGTGGCGCGCGGTGGCAGTCACTCTCCCTCTCTCTCGCTATCCTTCTAGAATCCTTTGCTGCGAGAAGAGGACGACGCGGCTCTCTGAAATCAGCGCGGCGAGACGCAAAGTAAGGAGAGCCGTGTGGCCGCCTCCCCGTGACGATCGGCTCACCCAATTATCAGCGCGTACAAAAGCTCGCGCGATTCTTTTCGGGACGCACGCCGTCCCTTTTCACTCTCTTGCGCGGGAGAGAGAAAGATGGAGCCTTTGTCACCGCGTGTGTGCGAGGACGTTTTTCTCCCTTTCGCCGCCGACGCCACAGTCGCTGCAGTGTGATCGAGTGCGTCATTAAGTTGGCAAAGTTATTGCGTGCGCCCGCTGACATTTTTTTAACAATGAGAGGCCGCGAAGAGAGGCTTGATCGTTTGTTTTCGCCTTCTGATGCTCATTTTAAGGGCTCGTTTGCATACACACGAGAGGTGTATAACGGTGACGAGTCTGTTGTTATAAAATATGTCGTCTTCATTAGTTAAGGAAATGTTTGCGTTTCAACATGTATCGATTTATGGGTTTTTTTATGTCACTTCCTTCTCGATAACGTTGAAAAATATAATGTTACGTATAAAAGTAAATATAAGTTACTAGGAAACATAAACCTAAATGTTTCATAATAAGTGTAATAGCTTTTATTGGAAATAATATGGCTTGGTATATAGAGAACGGATAACATTTATTTTACGGTTTAGAGCCCTCGACCATTATACGATGGTATTATTTCCCTTCCTCGAGAGAAAGGTGGAAGTATCTCTCGATTTATAATTTACAACGTTTGTTAAAGCCAGCGCAATGAAACGGAAGAGTTGGCTTTGCGAGTAGGTATTATATAGGTATATAATACGTAAGATGACTATGCAATTGTGAGTTTTGAAAACAGTCGAAACATTTTTATCGCAGAAGTGCGGCAATCTGAAACCGATCTGAAAATCTCCTCGAGGATCATAAACAATCCATAATTGACATGATTTACGGCGCGCGCCTGTGCGCGTCGATGGCTCCTTACCGCCACGAGCTCAGCTTCGCGCGCATCACACCAGTCCGATTCTCGCGATATCGATTTCTATAAGTAATAAATAAATCGATAGGGGAAGAGTATTATATACTGGCAAATGTCGAAGACGGAATATTATTTTCAGCGCTATTGTGAGGAAAAATCGTCGTATTGAAATTGAATGGCTTATTAGGGCTATACGTTTCTATATTCACAATAATAATGTGATGTTTCAGGCTCCAGATGCGGTCGGATTTATTTCTTTGCTTATTATATATTATTTACGATGGGTTCAATTGTATCCTTTATGCTGTAACTTGTTGAGTAATTTTAATTGGGCTTTTTTAATATCAACCTAAATGCAATAAAGATGAATTTTGATTATAAAAAAATGGTAGAAGTTTATTTACTTTTCATCATGTATCTGTTACATTAAAAAATATAATTTTAAAGCAGTACCCCGAAATCGCAGTAAACAAGACTCGGCAAAAAAATTCATGTCGCATCCGATTCGAACTACACTCGAACTCGCGAGCAAAACGAAAGCAAAAGTTCACGGTAAAAAAGGCCGGTAATCGATCTACCGGGGGTAATTCGAAGTCTCAACCAATTAACATTTCCAACGAAATCCTCCCAAAGTCCCTCTGCCGCCCTTCCTTTCGAATCCAATCGAACAAACTCTCCTCGCGCGTGCCTTCAAAGCCTCGCGCGTGCGCATTCCGGGATTAATTGCTATCGGACCGAGTCGATCGGCGTGCGCGCGAGGATGAGACGAGGGATTTCCGGCTACCGTTCCCCAAATCGATTTCGGGCTTTAAGCGCCACACTGCACGAGCGCGTCTCTTTCCGCGAGCGATGGTATATAGGCGATATATGCAGATATCGGCGCGAAACGCGGGCTCAAAGAGAGACAGAGAGAAAAGGCGCAGGTGGCTGTCAGCGAGAGAGAACATACTTCAAGTCCGCGGGGGAGAGAGAAAGAGGGAGAGAGGTATAGGAGGGGATGGCCGCGAGAGCGCTTGATCGCTTTGGTATTCGCCGCCCGCGGACGCGTCGCTTCTGTCTCGCTTTCTTTAGCGGCTCTCTTTTGGATTTGTCTTTTTAGCCACTCGTAATCTGTGCCTTCCGTTTTGGTAACGCGCTTGTTCGGCTCTACTATTTATTAAAGTTTAATGTAAAATTACATGTAAATTGAAATTTTATGTGCAAGACACTCAAAAATATAGAATGAGAAATGTTTATAATTAAATTTTAATTAAAAATAAAGTAAGAAAAGACTATTAGCGGGCTATTTTTATAATTAAAATAAAAATTTTTATAATTTTATTAATTTTGCACAGAACGCCCGCCGCATTCTCATTTTCACGTCAATCGGGAAAACACTTATATTTTTAGTTTACAGTTTTAGTTTAGGATCGGGAAGAAACAACAATAATAAACCTTTTTTTTATCGTAATAGTTCTGTAAGATGCATTTCATACTAAGATAAGTATGAGCAACTCGGACTGCTTAATCATAAATTTTTTGTATATATTTCGATCTGCAAGCATGTTTCTTCAATCATGACACTTTTCAGATTGATACTTTCGTGAAAAGTCAAAAACATTCGGAAAATTTTTTATATAATTTATGAGCAATATTTTTCACATTTTTAGCACACAATCTTTAAGCAATATTGCAATAATATGAAACAACTTTGAAACATTTGAACAATGTTGTAACTATAATGATTAAATAAGATAATAAATATTTACTTGTTTAAATACGTTTATTAACGATTTCATTTCGATTGAATTTTTGCCCTTTCTCTCTTTTTCTCTTAATCCAAACCGAAGATCCACCGCGTACCATATGTATCCCCAAGCGCGCGCGCTGATGCTCTCTCGCTCGCTTTGCCTCGCGCGCGCTAAGTGACGCCTTACCCAGCGCTGATTGAAGTATTTATTACGGCACTATCGCGCCACGGGTCTCGAGACGCTGTTTTATATGTATGCAGGTATACACATACACAGCCGAGCGGGCGCGCGCGCGTAACGATCCGCTTTGCATACGGCGACTATTTAAAGGCGAGAGGATCTCCTGCCTCTGCTGCTGCTGTTGCCGCCACCACTCGACATGTCGCTTGCTGGCTGGCTTTCTCACCTCTCTTTCTGTCTCTCGGTACTAGCGACCGCGTTATTGCTTTATGTAAATATTCCCGGCCGCTCGCGCTGAATTGCCTCGGAAATTGTTTTCTCTTTCCGTGCGCCGACTTGTAATATTACTTGAAACGGCTAATACGCTTAAGCTTTTTTAATTATACGCGTGTGCTTTTGAAACTCTTATATAAATGTTGTATTACGAGATTAAAATTAATTTTTTTCGACATTCTTTTAAGATTTATTCAAATAGATAAAGCATTTGTTATATTATTTCTGTCATTTCGTGTTGATACTAATTGCATTGAAAAGTATACATAGATTGTTATGTTGTTTACCCGAATCTATTTACAACATGAAGATTGGAATGAATTCAATTTCGTCTCATTGCTGCGGGCATTTATGAAATCAAAATTTGATGAATTTCTCATATAGCTATTGCATTCATAAGCTTCCATTTACGAATGCCATATGAATGTTATCAAAATCTAAATTACAGTTTTCCCAGTCATAAATAACGTAGGAAAGTACCCTTTAATGGAATAAATTAAATGAAACCCTGTCATTCTGGAAATTATTTATGATCTGAATTATATCCACCAGTTTACATTTAAAAATACCCAAAATACAATCATTTTAAACTATATTTAAAATGAAATATTTATAGATGATAATTTGTCATTCGTATAGGCATATCGAAGAAAATTTGCAATACCTTTTCACTGTGATATTTTCTTTCTAGTATATTTTAAAAATTATGCAGAGAATCGAGGTAATTAATGCTTATTCATTTTTGTACAAAGATATTCAAATAAACTCCTATTCCATAAATCACTTCCCTATTTATCCACGAATTAATCAAAATCATCTACGAATCATGCGCCCACCCCATGCATCCTTATAGAATCCCAATCAAATTTGAGTTATAATACCCACCCCTTTCTGAATTCCTCTCGAACTTTAATTCAGCCGCGACGTATTTCATTCCGCCCCCCCCCCTTCCCCCCAGCTTCCACTCGATATATACTTTATCGCGCTTTTGCGCTCGTTTCCCGCGGCCCCGCAACATACGAGCTTTATCAAAAGCCAAAATTCACTTTCCCAGCCATAAATAATGGAAAAGTGTAGCGGTCTCCTCTCTCACTCTCGGAATAAATTAAACCTATCTCTGTCATACTGAGAGAATGATCTATGCGGTTATCCCTGCTGCACACAGCGGCGTCTCGAGTGCGCCTCCTATCGACTATCCGAAATTATATGAACTTTCCCCCGGCCCTCTCCCCTTTTATCGACCACGCGATCGCGCCTCCGATATTGAAATCTACTCGCGCGCGGAGAAGGAGCTGCGGCGCGGGTAAAAAGAGCGTCGGCTGTAAATCAAACGGAGGCCCCTGCGCATATAACCCGCGCGCGGCTCTCGCGAGAGTATCCATCGTCATCGTGCAAGAAGCCTGAAACTGAAACGTCGCAAGAAGCTCACTCTCTCGCACTGGCAGTCCTATAATTATATTATTACCCGCTGCGTATATAGCTCTCATGACTGTAGTGTGCGCGCGCGCGTGGGCCAATTTGTCTTCGGCCGCAACGAGTTCGTGTAATTCGTGATTTATCACTGTCCCTGCCTCTCTCTCGCCTTCTTTCTACCCGCGCGCGTGTAATTTCGGCCGACGCGGCTATCCCCTTCGCACAGTATATGGGTGTGTAGTGAGAAGCCGCGAGAGGTGTCCGCTATAGGTGACGCGTAAAAGAGCGCTCGAATTCTCGCGCGTATTTGCTTTTTGCCCATCTTGCGCAGACTTCCTTTGCGCTCTCGCGCGCGGCTTCCCCGCGGCGCAGTATTATAACGCGCGCGTACAGAGAAAATACGCCGGGGTACTTATATAAGAATCTCATACGCCGCGCCGCGGAGTTGTTAAAATTGCTTCGAAGGAGGTCGTATTAAGCGGCCGCCGCGCGCACGAGCGTCGATCTGCGCACGCGCTCACTTAACTTTTTTATCCCTATTTTACTTTATTGGCCAGAGTATTGCCGGGTTCTTGCGTGCGAAAAGTGCCGCGAAAACATGGTAAATTGTCGTCGGAGGTTTTGTATTTTGCAAATGTGTATACCACGTGTGTCGTGCGATATACGAGGCAGTTTATCATGTATCAGCATCATTGATATAAAGTAAAGTTACCTCTTTACGCGAACTTATTTATGCTAAATTTTTGAAAATATTTAAATTGAATGTCCAAAATACAACTGATAATATAAAACAGTGCCATTATACGTTTTAATTTTCCATTCTCGTGGCATAATTATTATCCATAATTTCTCAATTTTCATAAGTTAAAATCAACCACTGATTCTACTCCGTGCCAGCAAAACTTGATCCAAAAAAAGTGCCGCTGGACAGAACAATTTCGGCGGCGAAATTATACAACCGCCACGGCAGCCCGAAATATCCGCACCCCCGTCAGCATACACACGATCGATGCGAGCCTCTAGGACACGAAGATTAAAATCCGACGATTATAAGCACATTACACGGCCAACTGGCGCGCGCGCGCACACTGCCCGTGTAATCACGGGTTGTCCGAGCACCGCTGTACAAATAGACACATCTCAATTAAATCCTCGCGTTTAATTGACGCGCCGCCGTTGACCTGCGCCGTTGCTGTGTGTATACACACTGTCGCCGCGGAATACGGGCGTAACTTCGTTATTTTTCGCCGTTGCGACACCTGAAACCGTCAACATAGCAGTATAGGGCGAACAAGCGAGTGAGTTTTCTGTCGCGGTGCTCATTTTTCAGTCTGCGAAAATGTTGGTTCGATGGGCCGTGTGAATTGCAGTCGCAGGTGTGTTGATGTTTGTTTGCGACGCTGGAATGTTTGGCTGTGACGCATATAGGGGCGATGTAAAACATTTGTTTGATTATTATTTTGTAGTATTTACATTGTATTACTTTCCTTTACGTATTATATTATTATATTTTAATTACAATTATAAATTTATTTATTACTTTCGATTTCACAATTCCATCAAAAATAAATGTATAGTAAATATTTTTATTTTTGTTTCAAGTTGCACGCATATAAATTACCCATAAATCAACGGGAAGTCTGGAATTATGAAACGATAGGCAGCAGCCCTGGAATATGGATCTTATAAAAATTACTCCCTCGAACAATAAAAATCCTTCTTCTCATTCGCACATACATCATTGCTGCGGCCGCCCGGCCATAATTGAAATCACGCGAAGAACACTAGCACAATCGATCAATCCCCCCCTTCCCGCGTTTTTTCCCATTTTCCACCACCGCGTCCATTCCGTTCCGATAAACTCATTCAACCCGTATTTTCTCGACCTCGCCTCGATCAACTCCATATTATACCTTTTTCCCCTCATCTCAGCGCGGGTACTGCACACACGCTCTCCGCCTGCGGAAAGAGTAATTACGCTGGAATTAGAGCCACGCGGGCTACACAAAATTGGCGTAATTCGTCCAGCCGCGTCGAGAAGAATGTAAAGTGCGAGTCGCGTTTAATCGTTTCGAAAATCAGGCTCATTCCTGTGGAGCGCGCGTAAAAAGGCCCAAAGTGCGAGAGCGCAGCTCAGTTTCTCTCTCTCTCTCTCTCTCTCTCTCTCTCTCTCTTTCTCTTGTGAGGGAAAAAAGCGTCGAGAGGGCCGAAAGTTTGCGGCTCGGTGTACGTCAATGTCAGGCGAGCGAGGTGCGCACGCGGCTCGAAAAACGTGCCGGTTTGAAGAACGCAGATCGTCGACGGAGAATGCGTTGTGCAGTTGCGCGCGCGCCGTGCCTGCACTGGATCGCAGAGGTTTTGCTGATTGTTCGCTAATTTTTTCTGCCGTAGATTTATGCAGGCTCTTACGGGATTTCATTACACTGCCGCGTACTTTACTTTTATTTCTTACTTTAAAACATTAGGCAATTAAAATTTTTAATGCGTATTGCAGTTACGAAACAAGAATAATTTGAGATTAACTATTACGGATAAAATATTTCTTCATTAAACGGCTGGTCATAAATTATTCGTAGACTCTTAAAACATTAAACATGCGGCACGAGGTTGTATTTTAAATTACTTATTGAGCTAGTAAAAAATTGTTTAATCGCAAACTACACGTGTACGGATCTATTTGAAAACATTTTCTCTTTAACTATCCCTCCAGCAGAATATGAACGGCCATACGTCCATCGCTGATTAAAACGTTAAATTACTCCGCGCATTTATTTATAATTAGTACCTTTGTTTAACCGTCCATCCCCCTAACACGAGATGATTTACCAGCGTTATAATTAGCGAAAACATAAAACTCCGTGTGGTGAGTGAGAGAGAGAGAGAGAGAGAGAGAAAATAACCATAAGCGAAAGAATAGAAACGCCTATGTGCGTTTAAGAGCAAATTCAATATCCCGCGAGCGCGCGCAGCACAGCCTCCCTGCCTTCAATTAATTTTTCACAACCACCCTTTGATTTACGACTAGGGCGTAATTTTTAATCTGCTCGGATTTTAATTTTCCACTCGAACGCTTGTACACCACGAGCGCGTGCGCGGCTCGAGGAGCGTTGTTAAACAATTAAGCGCTTTCGATAATGGATATACGCAGAAGGGAGAAGAGCCTACTGGCTGGCAGGAGCGGCTAAAAGAAAAGGGCAGAAGAAGAAAGTGCAGTGCGGCCTAGCTGCCGCCGTCGTGGCCGCCGGTTCATTATCGTGTCGGCGTTCGAACGAGGGGGCGCCTCGTGCAAGCGCTTATCAATTACGCCGATTTATTCGACGAGGCTGTTGTGGCGGTATGCGCGAGACAGCAGGAGTACGGTTCCCTCGTGCCCTCGAATCGGTGGGTAAGCGTGCTGGAGGTTGGATGCAGGTAGGTATAGTGTGAGCTACCGCGCGAAAGGTATTTGAATCTAATACTTCGAGTGGGAAATGGTATGTTTTTATATTCAAAACTGGAATTTTTCGCAAAGTTATACTGTAAAAGATTACAATGTAATTTCATGTAATACGAGGGTATTTATATAAGGGTACCGGTAATTCGGTCATCTTAAGTGGAAAACATATAAACAGTATTCTAAAACATATACAACATGAAATAATGATAAATTATTTTATGTAGTTACATTTAATTTAATCTAGATGTTTTTTACGTCCTATATTTTGTACAGATATTTATTTTTCTTTAAAATATACATTTTTTTCATGTTCATCCTATGGCAAAATTACGGATGAATTACGGAGAGGATCGATTGGAATAAATAATACATATTTTTTCATTTTGTAACTTTATTTCATTTATGTTTTCAACCAGTGTTTTATTTCAAACTCCGCTCCTTAATTTTCTCAATATATATATATATATATTTTTTTACAACTTTTTTTGCATATCCTCTGGAATTTTACATAGTCTCTGGAATTTTTTCACTCACAAAATAGAAACTTTAAAAATATTTCAATTTTTGTTACCATTTCAATCTCGAATACTATTTCTTTAATCAAGTTATTAAAAAAAAAGCAAACCAACCCACCGGATTCCACGAGAGCTAATTCAAAAAAAGCAGGAACGAAACTAGGTTGCGGATATATTTCTCTCTGGCACGACCCGGCTCGAAAATTCAGGATATACGGCGGCCCGAGACCCGCCCGTTATTCAGACCTCGCAAGAGCCCGCATCTCGCAGACACCTATATATATATAACCCCAAAGTAGGCCGAGGGAGGCTACACTACTCGCGCATCTCGGCGATCCTCTGGAAACTGCGTTTTTAGAAGACCTGCCCTCCCTCTCTCTCTCTCTCGCACGTGCGCAGGTGCTAACAAAATACGCCACTAATCAGAGCGCTCTCTGCGCGGACCGAGTAATTAACAGTCATAACTCTTCCCAAGCCCTCCCTTACATACACGGGATATTATACACATCGGACAGAAAGAGATATCCCCTTTCTCCGCGGATCGCGCGCGTGCGGCGCTAGGACGTTTAATGGTTCTACGAATGTTCTGGAAGGGAGCGCGATGCTCTCTTTCTTCGGGAGCACATAAATTCGTAAGTGTCGGCGATTTGGTATACCTGCGCGTTGTATCAGAGAATCCTTTGAAGGGTCCCGAGGAAATTTATATCAGGAGAATCCAGTTAATGAACAATGTCGAGGCTGTGTATGTTATTACGAGAGGTTTGGGAAACAGGGGTGTGTGGCTGTGCTGATGGTGATCGTGACTGCGGTAGCGCGGGATCCGTTAGTTTGAAGTTACATAGATTATGTAGAGAATTTCTTCTTTTTTTTTGTTACTTTTTTTTAAAGAAGCAATTAAACGGAATTATCGTAATTTTTATACTGAGCTCTGCTTATAAATTACGCCAAACAATGAAAGAAAACACGCAGGTTTAGCGAGAATCTGAATTGCTTACTAATTACACGTTAATACCGCAAAGTCCTCTTGAAATACCTTCGGCGATACCGTTAATATAGATCCAAGCGTTTGATTTATACCGCATATCCCTTATAAAAACTCAACTTTCACGAGAGCGGCGCTGTATGTACACATAATACAAAACGGCGACATTCAAAGCAAAACAGAATTGGGTCTCGGGAGTGTGATATTTGTATTCAGCACGTCCAAAAACCCCTATAGGCATAGTTTTAAAGACTTTTTGACGATGTCGATTTTTGAGTATACGCGAGGGTATACGCTAGGCTCTCCGTGTACCCGCGCAATTAATTATCCGAGGAAGCGGCCCGGGGACGACGCCGACGACAGGTAACGCGAATATAATGCGCCATCTCCTGCGCAATTAAGTCCCTCCGCTGCATTGCCAACCGAAAAGGAGACCGGAACGATAGAAATCTCTCCCTTTTAGCCTCTCGCTGCGATATAAATCGAGCTCCCAGCGTTCGCGTTAATTTTTCGAGTCTCGCTGCGAGAGCACGAAATAGGACTCTCTCTCGATAACGGCGCGCTAAACAGCCACGAGAAATCGAGGGGGAAGAGAGAGGAAGGGGCAGAAACGGGATTCGAGAAAACCACTCGTCCCGTAAAATGTAAAATATATAGAATGGCGAGAACTTGAATAGGGGGAGAGAATGAAGAAAAAGGCGTGTAGAGGACAAGCAGAACGAAGAAGGGATATTAAGGTGGCCGCGGAGTTGTCGAATGTTATTGCGACGAGGGGCTCGATTCCGGGCAGATTAAATTAACTCCCGTGGCTGCTACTGTATACGTTTGCGTGCTGTGGCGGGTACGAGAGAGAAAGAAAAAAGGCGGCGAAGTGGAGATGCCAGTAGATATAGATTTGCATCTGCGCGCGCTTGGAGCTAGCGTGCGATTGCGATAATTGGACGCGCGCGGAGATTGATTGAAAAGTTCATTGAATTTAAATGAAGCTCGCACCGAGTCATTATCTCATTAGGAGGGAGGGAAAAAAACGTCGGCGTTTCGCAGCTTCTCGGAATCTCGCGCACGCGCTTTGACGAGTAAGAAAGAGCTGT
>JAPYZO010000386.1:29237-72091 GCA_030522905.1 Torymus flavipes | reverse complement strand
TACTTAAGTCACAGATAGGCGTGACCTAAGTGCGGACTTAGGTCACACCGTGCTATAAAAAAATTTTTTATATTTTTTTGGACCCCATTTTTTGGGTATGTTTCCGTAGAATTGCACATATACACATAATGCGTATATAGTATGGTGTAATAGTTCGCACTTACATGAGCTTTCTCGGAAAAAGCTCGACCCACGCTGTAGTTATGTAGTCGCATGCTGGTGGGAAACAATGAACTTGAATATCGCGTCACGATCCGTGCTTTTCGTGATGCGTGCGTGCGTTATGATGCTTTTATTGCCGTTCCGTATTAATATATAGAAGCGTGTATATATAGCATTGAGCGATGACACGTCGCGGCAGCTTGCGGGAATAGGCGAGGTCGTCCTCACGCGGCAGGCTTGTATATAACTGAAGGTTGGACGTGTGGAGATTCGAGGTCGAGATCCGCGGACTTGAAAGAGGGTGTGAGGGTGAGATCCTTGTCGAGCTTGGACAATTTTACGGTGCTTATTTTTATGTTTCGGGTTTATGGTTTGTTTAGTTGAATTTACGAAGGATTATATACAAAGAGTTCGAAATGCGCAAGCGGTTGACGTAATTCCTGATAAATTTGCAGCACACGCCAGAGTTAGTCAGGCAGTACAATTACTAATTATTATCTGTTTTCTGGTATAGCGCAATCTTGTCATATAATCATTGTTATAATAAGTGCGCTTTTTTTGTCATTGTAAAAATAAAATTTGAAATTCGAGTTTAATCGTTAATCAATATTATGCGTGTACGCGGCTTGTTCGTGTATCTGGTATTTTCATCAAACATGATAAATAAGGTGTGAGACATATGGTAAATGTAGCTTAATTATAGCTAATGAATTCTTTAATATAGGATATGAATGATTGTAATTTTGATGAGAAATGATATTTGAGGCCAAGATGTGACGTTTTGAAATAATATAGAGAAATCGTAATAAGTAGATAATGGCCGAGATTGGTAAGGCATTCGAATGACTCACGGTTATGCGAGACGAACAATTAAGTACTGCAGATATTCATAATTACTTTACATAATTTCAGATGATTCTCAGCTATTTAAAACAGTTAAATGACGTTACGGTATATATAATAAGCGAAAACAAAGTTTTAATGCAATTCATACATTAATTTGACATAGTAGCTAGAAACTAAAGTCGTATCTATTAACAAACGAACATTTATGGAATTCGGATGGCAATTTTTAGTATCTAATCGTAAATTAAGAAGTTTTATTGAATTTGTTCACTTTTTACACTTTAATACCGTAATAACTTATCTTCACAGAGAACTCTTTCATCCCATCGCGTGCAGTGATCCTTGAAAGTTTTTAACCTGATTATTTCGTTTACGTAACTATATATGATCGCACTTAGGTATTTCTAAAAATAAACGAGGATATCTTTGTACCATAAATTCGAATTTAGAATATGCCTAAACACATCCTACTTTAATATCTAAAATACCGAAGAATTTTAGTTTTTGTTGCCTGCATTATTTTAATCATTCTCAAAGCAATTTAACAATCTGAAGATAAACATTTTAAATAAATATTTCAATTCATAATATTAAAAGTGTAATTAATGCATATATTATACATCATATTATACAAAAATAAATATAAGGTTTTATTTAACAGAAACTTATACATCTATGAATAAAATTGATAAGACGTCGTGTGTTGCTATCTTGACCTACGGCAGCATAGGACATCTGATTTCTGCTTTACTCGCTTGTCTATGTGTATGCACACCCGCTAGTAATGCATTCTGTTGAAAATTTTTTGAAAATTCTCCAACACGATCCGTTGAATTATCAAATTCGAATTTCAAAAAAGTTTGGTCAAAATAAGTATGTCGTGGCATGCAGAAGTGAAGATAATTTAACAAAGCAATTCCTTTTTAAACAAGTAAACATTTAAAGGCGCATTGTTTAAATTATCATTAGACATTAATAACACATTTAAGGAACCTGCAAATTTAAATAAATAAGACTATACTAATGCATAAATTTCGTTAAACTATTGATACTGCTGAAACTATGCTCTAATGGTAGAAAATTACGGGTGTAATAAACAGTTTTACAACCTCATGCATTGACATACTTTAAATCCCTGAAAACTGCAGTTAATCTTGTTATTTATGGACAATTTGGTGTGCTTATCTTGATCCGAAATGCAGTCGCTTTTTTAATGACAGTGATTATCGTAAACACCAGCTTTATCAAAAACAAAAAAACAAAAAAAAAACAAAAAAAAAGGAACAAAGTATAATATACTGCTTTTGAATATTCGAACTTCGCAAACGCCTTCGCTCGTTCGGTTATTAATAATTGATAAGAGATACCCTCCCAAAGTATAAGTACATACACCCCTAAATTACTTCGCGCACGAATTCCTCGGGGCAATTATCACAACATGTATATATCGACGTATATACGACCGCGTACACACGCGACTTATGTGTTCTACATCCATGACGACACGTGTGTAAATGCGGCGAACACGTAAGCTCGATCGCCGCTACTTACACCTCTCTCACTCGGACTTACGTGCGGTGTATTACGTAGACGCGTATAATCGATCCCGCGCGACACGCTCCAACTGCATCCGACAATAATACAATTTATTTTCGAGTATCGCGTCCGAGCCCATCACAACGGCTACTACTGTTGATTTTGGGATCGGGCACGATGGGCGCGCGATCGATCCGTTGCTATTTGGGCGCAGGACATATAGAACAGGCGGCGAGTTCCAGTTCGAACCAGAATTTTCGTGAAAGGGTTTAATTTCCAGCGGCGGGCGCGTACTGCGCACAGGACTGTTGGAGAATGCGCGCGTTTCGTGTATAATACGTGCGCATGATGATGAATATATACTTGAACTGAATAAAATTTTGTACATCTATGTGCTGTTTGAGTTTGCTGTTGAGGCTTTGCGATAAGCAATGAGCCTTTACTGAAAATGCGCTTATCAGATTGTGCTACTGGTATATAATTGTACAGTGGTTGCGGGGAGGCTATATGAAAGCTGTTTTCAAGGATGTAAATGAATGTCGAAATGTGGACTTGAGGGTTTCGAGATCCTTTGAATTCTGTGTATTTTAACATATTTTGAGCATGAATAAATTGATCGTAAATTTTTATTTGAAAAATATTATCGATCAAAAGTTACGATAAAAAGCGTTCATATGTTTAATCACATGTAACTTATTTATTCATGTTTTTTTATTATATCTCGACTTTTGTTTAAATAATATTGCATATTGAAAAATGGTCTTTTATTTAAGTCGATAATTATTTTATTAGCTGTTATCACAAACATTCTTTTTCTTTCTACGGGGCATTGTTACACAGAACTTACGCTACAAGTGTTACTCAGGATACTTACAACGTCGTCTGACCACATCAGACCTTTTCTACTGCGCGACAATGTTTTTATATAGAATCTGTATGTACGAATGATGATATAGTAAGAAGGTATTATTTCCTCACACTTAATCTTTTCATTCGACTGCTAGTTGCGGATTTTATGGATTTTTTTATAAACGGAAGTCTCTTGAAAGTTCTATTGTCTCCTTGTCAAGAATTTGATGAAATGCACGTATAATTATTATTACGGGATTATAATGTCTGGGTATACGATGGTTTTTTACAGTCTCAATATTGTCTCCAGTGTACTTTTTAGCTTTTAATAAAATAGATGTGCTGTAAAAAAAAATTATATGCTGATTTGGTAATATATTTCTACTTAAAACTTTCAAAAACAGAAATTAATTATCATGTAGTTTTTTAATTCCAGAGATTTTTTGATTCTTCTATAAATTATGATGTATTTAAAACTATTTAATTTTTAAATGATGTTCCTTTTTTTAATGATTAGGTCGTATACTTGTCAAAATTCTATAAAACTTTATACATACGTATTTAGACATACATTAAATAAGGGTAAGACTATATTATATATTGTTTGTGTTTTATTAATTTTATTCCAAACCTTAGTAAAAATATCCTTTTGTTTGATATTTCGTTCACGTGAATATTCATTTTACGGTATTATGATATCGAAAAAAGAATGTGAAACATTATGAATTTATAAAAATTTTTCACATTTAGCTTCTTGCATCTTTGACTTGTTAAAAACACGTATAGACAACAGAAAGTCAATATACATCTATTATATTAACTTTCTCCCTGACATTTTTATTGCTTTTCAACTTGCTCATCATAAAAAGCGTATTATCGTGCAGGTGTATACGTATATTTATTACAATACATATCAATTATTACAATCGTCGGAGAACTAATTTTCAAATGCAATTTCTACTCACACCTTGCAAATGCGTTTGGTGCACGCGATTTCACCATCCGGCGAAATTCGAATACGTATAAATCGATTCATCGAAAGCCGAGACTTCGAGAGATTGATGCATTGTTCGCAGACATAGTAGGCGGCGAACGCAGTATGCACATTTGGTTGCGGGAGGTTATCACATTGAAGGTAAATATTGCAGTTTTCTAATGGAGAACAAAATTGATTTTACTAATTAATCTTGCCATATGTGTAATTATTGCTGTAATTAACATAAATAGTTTACTTTTCTTTATCGTACATATTAGTCAGTAAAAGAATTACTTATTTATCATTCTAACCTATAACATCTCGTTATTAAAATGCATTAGATAATGTTTGAGAATAATATGTTAAAATAGCAAATCAAAATTTATATTAAATGATACTTTAATTTAATTTAACAAATGTTATGTTCAAATTAAATATTAATTAATTTACCAACCTTAATTTTTTTAGCTTATGAATTTTCAAAAAATGAAGCTTTCATTATTTGCTGATAATACAAGGGTATTACTTGTAGGTGAAGGAAATTTTTCCTTTACTATTACACTTTTAAAACATAATTTGAATGTGAATCTCACTGCTACGTGTTATGAAAGCAATGTACCAGAAACTGGAAAGAAAAACATAGATATTTTAGAAAGAAATGGTTAGTTAAAATTTGTATGAATGCAAGCAATATTTTTTCAATGTAAAGACAAAAACTATGGTTTTCTTTTCAGGTATTCAAGTTTTAACAGGTGTCGATGCAACCAAATTAGAAGAACATAAAATTTTAAGCAGTGAAAAATTTGATTTGGTTGTCTTTAATTTCCCTCACGTTGGAGGAAAAATGAGAATAGAAAAGAATAGGGAATTGTTAAAAAAATTTTTCATGTCAGTGCGACATATTTTGCAATATAATGGCCAAGTTTTTATGAGTTTATGTGATGGACAAGGTGGTACACCTGCAGATAGAACACATAGAAAATGGAATGATTCATGGCAAGTTACAGAAATGGCAGCTTATGGTGATTTTATTTTAGTTGCTATAGAACCATTTGACTCATTATTATTTGAAACTTATACAGTTACCGGATATAGAAGTTTAGAAAAACAATTTAATACTCAAGGATCTCTAACACATATATTTAATTTAGCAGAAAAACCTAATATTAAAAATATTGCACCCACACAGAGCATCAATTTAAAAAAAAATTATGAAAATCAAATAAATTGGAAAGGTATATTTGAAGAAAATAGAATTAAAAATTGTGGCAATGATAATTTTCTGTCATTGTACTCTAATAGTTACAAATTTGACATAACATTTTCTATTAGTCCAGAATTTAATGATATTAAATTATTTGAAACTTTGTATAATTATGCAGGTCTGATAATAGACAATGTACAATTTCTTAACTCATATATTTTTCCTGATTTAAAACAAACCAAAACTTTTCGAATAACGTATTATTCGAAAAAATTTCCTTTATATAGAAAACTTGTAATAGAAATACATAAAAATATGATAGCAAGTATCATAGAAAAAAATTTAAATGTACTTGTTACAAGATGATATTATCTAATGCATTTTGAACATACATAAATAAGTATAAATATGTGAAAGGTTAGAGTAAGTATATAATATAAATTCTTAAAATAATTTGGACACTATTAAATAATTTTTTTTCTTTTAGATGCAACCAATTCGAAGTTGGAGATTTCTTTCTACAGTTTATACAAATGTAAAAACTTATGAAAGAATTAAAAACAACATATTTTTATCAAAAAAAAGTCGAATTATCAGTATCTACATGTGTAAATCTTTTCATAATACTCATCAATTACAAGATGATCAAAAGATTCCACAAGCTTTGAGAGATAGAAAACCAAAATCTAACAAAAATACTTTACAACATTTTGTAGATATGAAGCAGGTATGTTTAACATGTAACATTTCATCTAGGCAATCACCAAAAATATTTAATTATATCTAAATTGAAAATTGTTTGTATCAGGTAAGAATTAAAGCAGGTAAAGGAGGTGATGGAGCTATTTCGTTTTTGCGCTTATGGGTGAATGATCGGGCTGGACCTGATGGTGGTGATGGTGGACATGGTGGTCATGTAATATTTGAAGTTGGTAAAAAATTTTAAAATATATTTAATACAAATTTTCATGCATTAAATATTTAAATTCTTATAATATCTGAAACTTCTAGGTTTCAACTGATGTTAAAGATTTATCAAGTGTAACTAGTATTGTTGAAGCTAATGATGGAGAAAATGGAGCAACAAAAGACTGTTTTGGTAAAAATGCTAATCATACTGTATTAAAGGTCCCAGTTGGAACTATTGTAAGAGATGTAGATGGAAGGATATTAGCTGATTTAGATCAAAAAGGAATGATGTATATAGCTGCTCGAGGAGGTGCGGGCGGCCATGGTAATGCATTTTTTAAATCCAATATAAATCAAGCTCCAAGAGTTGCTGAGTTTGGTGCAGAAGGAGAAAGTAAACAATATGTACTTGAAGTAAGAAGTATGGCACATGTTGGATTGGTAAGCTTATTTTATTTTAAATGAGTGTTAAACATACATCTAAAATAAATTTATTTTGATTTCTAATCTATTTCCAAATATTAAAATTATTAAAGTTGTAAGTAGACTATTATGCAAAATTTAAAAAATTCGACAATTATTGTGGAAAAAATATTAGAATCTAAACCATTTAACAAAATTAATTCATATTCCTCTTCTATAGATATGTGTGACAATTTGAATATTTTTTAGATCGGTCTTCCTAATGCTGGAAAAAGTACCTTACTTAGAGCTATTTCACGAGCTAGACCAAAAATTGCTGAATATCCATTCACTACTTTAAAACCACATATTGGAATGATTCAATATGATGATTATGAACAGATTGCAGGTACATATTCATAATTTTCTTATTAAATATACTTGTAAAAGACTAATAAAATAGGCTAAACTAATGTTTCTTCTCTAGTTGCTGATCTTCCTGGTTTGATACCAGATTCACATAAAAATAAAGGTCTTGGAATTACATTTTTAAAACATGCAGAACGCTGTGCAGCTTTATTATTTATTGTAGATATCTCACAAGAAGAGCCATGGACTCATTTAGAAATTTTACAATATGAAATTAGCCAGTTTAATGATAAACTAAATGACCGACCTCTAATTGTTATAGCAAATAAAATGGATTTACCAGGAGCTGAGGTATTAATATTTATTTTTGTTTTACGCTTTATTGATCATTGAGAAAAATATAATTTTTTTTTTTTTTTAATTATTTCCAGGAAAATCTGAAATTAATGAAGGAAAATATTGAGGCGACTGTTATACCAATTTCTGCAAAAGTAGGAACTAATGTTGCAATCCTGTTAAAAGAAATTAGGAACCTATATGATAAATTTATAAAAGAAAGTGAAAAAAACAACGAAGCACAGAAAGATACTGCGTAAAATTTATTTAATAAAAAACATTTAAAATTAGAAAAATATTATTAATTCATTTCGTTTCATAATAGTTAAAATTAGTGATAATAGATTTAACATTTGACTGTTGCAAAACGGTTTCAAACCATCTATTAACATTTTGGTATTTCTCTTTCAATTGCGAATCTAAAACATGTTCATAAGCTGGTATTAGTGCAGCAAAAACTGTAATATCAGCTAACGTAATTCTTTCTCCAACTAAAAATGTCTTATTCAACAAAGTTTTATTCAAAACATCCATCATTTGTAATGTATTGTGTTTCGCTTCTTTGATAAAATCTTTGGATCTTTTTGTTGATCCAATAGATGGAAGGACCCAACCACAAACTGACGGTAATATATGATTATCTGAAATGCTCATCCACTCTAAAATTTGACTTTGACTTAGAATATCGCTGCCTTTCAACTGAGCATTTGCTAGATAAAAGGCAATAGCATTGCTATCACTTAATTTTATATCTTTATCTTTATAGACTACTAAGCCTTCTTGTTTACTTTCAGTTGTATGATTTTGAATTTGAAGGCACTTTCCAGTATACTTTGCTGCTATTTGCATTATATATCCCTTAAGACTTCCACTGTGTAAATAAAGAGTTTCCTCTGTTGTTGTTTTCGAACAAGGTGTATCATTACTAATTGATGGTTCTGAAAAAATTACGATAGGGTTTTTTCTTTTGTGCAATAAAAAAATACACATTTATACACATTGACAGTGTTATATAAAATTTTATTGTATAAAATTTATAAGTTTTACAGGGTTAGGAAAAACAAATACATTGCAAGCTAATAAATAAAAATTTCATGCAGAAAATTTATGCATACAAAGGTCTTTCTAAAATTTAATGAAATTTAAGACAGTGCTAAATAAAAACTTTCCTTCAAAATAATACAATTTTCATAATTGTTCGTTGCATTTTGTCATATGAATCATAAAACACAAAAAATAAGCCATGGTTATGTTACTTTTGTACATACACACAACACAATACATGCAACATTACGATGTACCTTCCAAATCCAATGCTGAATATGCAAATGTTCTAGCAGTAGACAGAACTTCTTTCAAACTTGAAATGTTTGGTCCAGAAGCTTGTGCAGCTTCCGCTTTACCACCTCCCCTTCCTCCCATTAGTGGAGCTACTGCCCCTATCCATTCATTAGCTTTCAATCCATTGCCTATTGCCACCTAAAAACGTTACATAAATCAGTTATTTTTTGTAATTATTTAAGCCTAAATTAGTCCTGTACTAAATAAATTAAAAAAAATCCACGATTCATATAATAAATAAAAATCTGCTTACTTTCGATACAGAAGTAAGAGCGAATATTTTCTTTTCATCTTCATCAACACTTATGAACATAACACTCGTGTCTGGTGTTACGACTTTAACTTTCTTCAATGCCATATCTATTGCTTTCGTATTATTGAGAGCATTCAAGACTTCAACTATGACAGGCGTTCCCTTCCGTTTCAGAGCAATCTGGTTTGCAGCTTCAATAACAGAATTAGCAATGGCAGCTTTAGCAGCACGTTCTTTATCATCTAACTCTTTTTTTAGGGCTTTTAATTCCTTTCGCATCTCTTCCTTTAATAAAAAATAATATTGTTATATTATTAACAAAAATGTCATCAAATATTTATTAGAAACTAATTTTTTTACTAACTTTCTTCCAATAGGGAATCAAAGCGTGCGAGATATCATCTGTCAGTTCAACGATCTTCTTAACAACCTCTTTGGATTCTGCAGGGTCTTTGACCGTTTCGACATTGCTTTTCAGCTTATTTAAATTATTTTGCAGCAGCTCGGCCTTTTTCAGGGATTTCGATGCTTCGGGGCCAGTAAGCGCGACGATACGCCTAATGCCCTTTGCGATGGCCTCCTCGCTCGTGATAACGAAGTCGCCAATGTGGCCTGTGCGATGTAAATGTGTACCACCGCAAAATTCAACGCTGGTTTCCTTTGCTGCTGGGCTAAGCGGATTCTTTTCCAAATCCTCGACGGGGATGCCCTGGCTAACTACTCGCACAGGATCAGGATATGTTTCACCAAACATAGCACGCAGTCCTTGGATCGCTTTGGCAATTGCCAACGGACTTTCTTTAGCAAAAACCTGTTTATCTGCAGCTACAATTTTATTCGTGTGTTCTTCAGTCTTCTTTACTTGGTCAGCAGTCATAGCACCTACGTAATAATATGTTAATAATATCTAGAGTGCTTCGAATTGAACCAAGCTCTTATTATCTCGAGAACTATGTATTTACAGAAAAAATGTAGGTGGAAATCACAAGGATTAATGTATTTTATTGTGATTTTGTGTTTGACCTTAACGTTCGCTTATTTTGAAGTATTTTTCCTCTAAATGCACAGGTCTCCAGATAACTGAGAAGGGGGTCTATTTCTTTTAAAATAGCCCGTGTAATAGATTTAAAAATAAATGTCTTTGATTCTATCGACAGGTACTTGTAGATATCCAATGTGTGAAGTTGATAGTGATGTTGTCCAGGAACATTCAATAATTGCAACATTGGTTAAAAAGGAACGTTGCAGTGCAAAAACTATATCTAGTCCGGCATATGACGATATAAGTAATTGTGTTATCTATATAATCCCGAAAGTCCTTGTCTTTGAGCTAATGACAAAACGCCAAGACACAAACCTAACGTTAATTTTGCATTTAATAACCATTTCATTTGGCTTCGATCTAAAAAAACTCTATAATTTGACAAAAGTAATGACATAACATAGTCCCTGGACAGCATCACCATTAACATACATATGGGAGATTTAAAAATAGTTAAATTGAAGTCATAAAAAGAAATTTATTATATATATATATATATATATATTAAATAATTATAAATTCAAACATAACTATTCAATCAGTATAGTATACCTCTATTAGTAAAATCAAATCTCAATCTGTCAGGAGCAACCAAAGATCCTTTTTGATCTGTTTCTCCTCCTAGAACGGTCCTAAGGGCATGATTAAGAGCGTGAGTAGCAGTATGATTGCTCATTATCAGTCTTCTTCTCGGGAAGTCAACATTTAAGTGTAACTTATCGCCTTTCTTTAATGTTCCTTCGCAAACAGTTCCAATATGTAAAACGTATCCACCTTTAACTTGCACATTCGTCACACGAATTTCCGTGCTCTAAAATTGATATTTAATTTCTTATTTAATTATAAATATTTGAAAATCATGTAAAATGCTAAATTTTTCATTACCTCATCATCAATTTTTACTAAGAATCCTTCATCATAAATTTGACCTCCTTGTTCCGCATAAAAATTAGTTTGATCTAATAATACTCCAACTTCGTCACCAGAATGCACTTCATCGACGAACTTCTTATCTTTGCGCAGAGCAAGCACGGTACCAGTACAAGGCGCAAACGAATATTCTGCGTATTTTTCAGATGACACCACTTTGTAATTATATTTTGGTGAATCATCGGTTGGTTTAACACCGCTATTTTGTAATTCTGTGATAGCATGTACATCTAAATTAATCAGTTCGCTTACACCACCAACTTTACCTTGAGATGCAATCTAAAAAATTACGATTACCGAAAATGCATTTACGATTGGATAAAAACACGATAAATTAACCACCTAATTTAATAGTCGGGCATTTCCTCATTTGATGTATAATAGAAAAAATTAACAATTTGAATTTTGATGATAGCATTCATGAAGTAAATAATCTCTACTGTAACGCTTATTTAGTAGAACAATTTTATTTTACAGTAATTATCCTAATAAAAATGCCCGACTACTATAAAGAATAATTGAGCACTTGCGCGCCTATATCAAATCTAAATTTAAAAAGAAATAATTAAAAACTAACTATAGCAAGCCGTTTAGCTTCTTCGTAACCAGCTACATCAATTGCTAATCCTTTTTCTTCAGCCATAAGTTGTGTTAAATCTACGGGGAATCCATATGTGTCATACAATCGCCAGGCAATATTACCTGGGACAATATGCGTTGATTCCAACTTAGCTATAGTCCTATTAAGTAAATTACGGCCTCTGGTTAATGTTTTCAAAAATTGTGTCTCCTCTTCATTTATTACATCAATGATAGATTGAGGATCTCTGGTAACTTCGGGGAAAATGTCGCCTAAAAAAATTATTTAAATTTAAAATGTACACTACAATATTTTATTATTATTAATATGATGAGACATTTGCATGAATAAATCTAGTTTTTCTTTGATACTTACCAAGAAGTTCTACAACAACGTGAACAAGGGTGGCAAAGAATCCAGGTTTTGCGTTTAATTTTTCAGTAGCATACCGAACAGCTCTTCTTAAAATTCTTCTAATTACGTAACTGTAAGATAATTTCGAAATGTAAAAATTCTAAATTAAATTTCTCATTTACCTTAATGTATCTGTTAATTACTTATTTGCTTTGATATATATATACATATGTGTGTGTGTGTGTGTGTGTGTGTGTACGTTTTGATTTAAAATTTTATTCAAAATGAATTGTTGATATTTTACCCTCTACCAGTGTTATCAGGAACTCCACCATCGGCTAAAGCAATAGTTATTGTTCTTGCGTGATCAGCAAGAACTCTATAAGCCATATCAATACCATCCTCGTCATCATTTCCAACACGTCCTTGATATCCAGGTGCACCCGTGCCTTTTTGAATCGCATCAAAAAGGGGCATAAAAAGATCGGTATCATAATTGGAACGCTTATCCTGTATTACAGAAACAAGACGCTCTAAACCTAAACCACAATCAATGTGCTTTTTCGGAAGTGGTTGGAGCTCACCATTTTGTTCTCTGGAATACATTTTTGTTAATTCATTCGTTGTTAATGTTATTCGTTCTTTTTATATTAAAATACATTAAATAGTGGAATGTATACCTATTATACTGTATAAAAACTAAATTCCAGATTTCTAAAACATCAGGATCATCCATGTTGACTAAATGAGCAGCTTCTCTACCTCCAATTCTATCATAATGTAATTCACTGCAAGGACCACAAGGGCCAGTTTCACCCATTTCCCAAAAGTTATCTTTCATATTTCCCGGTATTACATGGCTTGCAGGAACACTATACCACAAATAAAATACGTTAAAATTTATTGGGATTTATAACAAAAAAACATCTAAGAGAATTTTGAAATATTTAATATAATAATGTTATTACTGTAAAAACCACGAAAAAATGTCAATCGCCATATTTTGTTGAAAATACTATTAAAATAAATGATAAAATAAATTATCTTACCCAAGAGATAGCCAAATATTTTTACATTCTTCATCTGGCTCCAATTTAGCTTTCTCATCACCACCAAAATAAGTTACATAAAGTCTATCACCTGGTAACTTCAACACCTCAGTCAAGAATTCCCAAGCCCAAGTACATATTTCTTTCTAGAATTCAATTAAAAAGTTTAAATTATAGTACTTATAAGAATGAAATAATAAACTAATATTTTAAATTATTAATATAATATTGTTTTTTAAATTTAATAAATTAATTTAATGTCTAATCTATTTATTTAATGTACCTTAAAGTAATCTCCAAAAGACCAATTTCCCATCATTTCAAAAAAGGTATGATGATATACATCTTTTCCTACATCATCAAGATCATTGTGTTTTCCACCAGCACGAATACACTTTTGTGAGTTAACAACCCTCACCCATTTGGACATATCACTGTTTGGATCAACTGTTCCCAAAAATATGGGTTTGAACTAAAAAGAAAAAACATATTTAGATAATAAAAAATTACTGTAATATTAAAGATCATTTTAACTAAATATTTTACCTGATTCATTCCTGCATTTGTAAAAAGTAATGTAGGATCATCATGTGGAATTGTTGAACTAGAGTGAACATATTGATGCTCTTTAGTTTTGAAAAAATCAATGTAGGCTTGACGAACCTCCTTGGCAGTTTTGGTTTCACCCATTTTGAATGCTCAATCTAAACTAAAAATATTTAAATCATTACCCAATAGGAACACATTTAATAAAAATAAAAAGTAAAAAATTTCAACCAAATAATTTTATAATTATAGAACGTTATTTTATCTATATATATTTTCATTTAGTACATCTATGAAAAAATAATTTGGCTTCCATATGGCGAAACGATAGTATTGAAAATTGCATCAGAATCATATCGTTAAAAAAATCTAGAGAACAAAGTGCAAAGCCGTTATAAATGTTTCAAACTTCGAAACGAAAACACTACACGTACTCGCCACTTTTTCCCCAATCCCCCAACAATAGGAAAAAGAAAACGGTTCACGTGCGGAATCCTCCGCGAGTGGCATACAAATAAGATATGTGACTCCTTTCACCTTCATAACGTAAATCTGGAAGCAATCTTACCGCGTGTGCAGCAACAACAGCAGTAAGACAACACAGTAACGACCGAGGGGTGTTCCAGCACCAACAACGATATACCTAGCGGTGGTTCAACCGCGTTGATTTTCTCACAGAAATTGTACGGTATGCGCCAGACGGCTTGTTGCCAGCTGACCGGTGTGAAAGTATACCCGGTGCGTGGATATGATTCGACCGCGGGACAGGAACAATCCGGAGCGAATATATGTACATGCTCCAAAAAGAAAAAATTACGACATAACCTACCTCTCTCTCTTTCCCGTCCGTGCTGCCCGCAAGACTGCCGCGTGTCGGCGACGTCGAACTCGGCGTATGCAATCCCCTCCTTAATTCACGAGTGCCGACGATGCGATATCCGTCGACGGTTTTGGGTCTTTTTTCTTTTTCTTTTGTAGAACTCTTTTAGATGTAGTACTAAGTATATGGCATACCTCAAAGACCATGTATAAAGTCAGTTGTAGATCCACTTATTGTATACTTAGGTATAGAAATAAACTTGACGAGTAAATTATAATAAAAGACTAAAATAATTACAAAAATTATTACTCGCGTCAATGCATGCTTTTAATTACAGAATCTTATTTAATTCAATTATTGATTGTCAAAATTTATAAAGATTTTTTTTATTTTTCGCCTTTACTAATTATTTTTAATTTATATATTACTTGTGTATAACATATAATGATGAGATTATGCTAAAAATCATTTATTATATTATATAATATATACCTAAAAAAGTAAAAAATAATATTTTTTTAGATTAAATAAAATTAACTGTAAAATTTAAGAGTACTTAAGAAGCAATTTCGTAATTGAACATATATTTATGTTTACATGCGCACTCAAACAATTCTGGAGGTGCGCAAGTCAAGTCGTGACTATGCCTAGTGCCTCCGTTGCGATATCGTGCCGTCAACGATATATACTGTATTTTCCATCGGGTTTGTTAATTTATAAAACAACTTCAAAATGCCATTCATGATAGGAAGAGAACCGATTCGGCGCACAGTGAAATATCTGGAGGCTGGAAAATTGGTTCTGAAGAATTCCATTCAGATTTTCATGATCAATTACAATACGCACGGAGATCACCATCAGGGAATAAGGTTAGAAAAACGTGATTGTATATCTTTTTATATTTTTTTTTTTTATTTTATTTTAGGTATCCTAAAGTTTGTAAAAAACACAATTTGTATCAATTGAATAGTAAAATGTCAAATTAACCTGGCTTCTATTTTAAACGAATGTTATTAATTACAAGATAGCAGTTATTCTCTTTTTATTTAGTTTAAAAACATATGTAAATGATAATTAATTTTTATAATGCATATTTATCAATTACAAATTTCTTTATTATCATATTATAAAGACAATAATATAATACATATATAAATATAAATTTACAATTAGATTTTATTTTTAAATAAGTAATATTACATTGGTTTCTTGACGATCATTGCATTTATATAATGTTTTGAATGATTATTAAATTTCTATTTTTTTAATATTTACTTGGTTACTAATTTGTATTAAAATTTAAATTACTTGAAATTTGAACATGATATTAAGCAATGTATGCTTATTTATTTTTTAAATCAAAGTTATTATTTTTACTAATACAGAATTTGTTTTACAGAGATTTTGTTTTTTGGCATTTGCCACAAGTGTTGCATAAAAACCCAGATGTGCAAGTAGTGACACTGAAAAATCGAACACCATCACCATATATATGGTGCTTTTATGGTATGCATACTTGTTTAACTATATTTATCATTTATCTTTAATTTACTTTAATTATTTATAGAAAATGGCAAAAGAATGCTTATTGATGTTGACATGAAAAACAAAGATGAAATTTTACAACACTTATTAAAAGTAGTTGGAAAGTCAAAAGATGTTCTTTCGCAAGAATCAATAGCAAAGGAAAAAAAAGATAACCCAGCCAATTTTGGATATGGTTGTGAGAAAAGTTGCATATGTGAAATTCCTGGACAGTTACCTTGCCCTGGTGTTGTTCCACTTCCAAATCATATGAGAGGAAAGTACAAATTAGCCAAAGAAGATGCTTAATTTACTTGTATGTAGAATTTACTTTCAGTAAATTGTTGGTCATATT
Organism: Torymus flavipes; assembly: GCA_030522905.1. NCBI lineage: Eukaryota > Metazoa > Arthropoda > Insecta > Hymenoptera > Torymidae > Torymus > Torymus flavipes. Next base: position 55,708 of record JAPYZO010000386.1, on the reverse strand, counting down.
TTTGTAAATAAATTTTTATAATATTGTATAATACATACTGTCATTATTCATATTAATAAATAAACTCATTGTATATGACGCACACTTTTTTATTGTATGTAGAAATATTAGTTTTACAAAAATACTACGCAGTAGCAATAGTTTGTACATAATGCAATCACAAAACAATAAATATATGTATATACATATGTATAGTTAGATTAAGTTTGTCATTGTCATTTTCATAGTCATTTGATAGAATGATTAATAATACTCATTGACAAAAATCAAAAGTACACTTAATACATTATAATTTTTTAATTTTATGGCACTGAAACCTAGTTTCCATGCAAAAAGATCATAATTAATTTGTCATTATTAATTATTAGTATAAATAAGAAAGTATATCTTAGTTTAGACACACATAATGATGGAATTAATGAAATGGAATTATCAAAATGCATTTGTTATACAATATGAATAAGTTGTATCTTTTATAAATATAAAGAATATCAATAACTGTAGCTATATGTTAAATAGACTACTCAATAATATTTAAATGAGAATGTTTGGCGATGTCTTATTAATAAATTACTGAAAATGAATGCTTATGGAACTGTGATACTTTCTTATGTAGAGATACAAAATATTTGTATCTGTAAAAAATAGAATTATCTTCTTGGTCTTGTACGACTGTAAGGTTTTCTGTTATGATAATTTCCTCGATTGTAATGTCGTAGAGATGTGGACGGCTTATTGTTTTCTGGTTTTTGATATTGATAAATTACAGGAGCACCAGCTAATGGTTTATTTAATTGGAATTCTTCTTCCGATTCTTTCATCATTTTCAGCTTAGCTTCAATAGCTTGTATTGCAGTTTCTCGACTGAAATAAATGTCATTGACAACATTCGTGAAAATATAAATAGAATAGTTGTATAAGGTCATTAAATTAGTTATACACTACCTTATTTTCTTGTCTTCCTTTTTTGCACCAGCTAGAGCAGGTATTTCAATCTTTGGCTTAGGTTTGTCTAGTTCAGCCTATAATTATAATAATGATTTAATGTAAGATTACAGAATTTAATACATCTTGTAAAAATTATAAAAATAAAACTTACTTCATTTATGCTGTGAGCATATCTTACTACAATATTTTTAGATCCAACTTTAAGATTCTGTAATGTCTCCATTGCTGTTTCGGCATCTTTTGCTGATTTGTATGTAACAAATGCATAGCCTCTGGGTAATCCAGCTTGTGGTCCAGACCGATGGAACAGAAGATCGAACTTCTCAATAGTTCCATGTTTTTGTACGAGTTTGAGGAATTGATACCAGTTGACAAATATAACGATTAGATTTTACAGATAAAAACTGAATGAACAGAAAATATTTACTAATTGGGATAATAATACTTACTCATTAATTCTTAAATCTAAGTTGCCAACCCACAGTCTTCTTTCTTCAATATTATTAGATTTGATAGGCTCCAGAGGCAGAGGGTTTTTCAAGTCATTCTGAGGATACCAAAATAAGTCACGAATTAAAGCCTTTCTGTCAAACGCACGATCTGACGCTCGTATAATAGCTGGGAGTTATTTTCGGCACACAAGGTGGCTTTATCCCCCAGCAACGAGTTTCAGTGAAAGTTATAAAAGTCACTTACCTCCATCTTTTACGGAAATGCTAATTTCCGTATTGGAGAAGTCGAAGCCCTAATTTTATTAGGTATATACTTAGTATCGACTTTTAATTACGACAAAAAGCTCTGTGGTTGCACTCTACATGTAACTATTTTTAAAAGAAACCCCACGCACAAGCACGACACTACTACCAGCTTCGGTGCATCATGACAGCATAGGAACTGACGGAAAACGATATGAGAAGAGAATGTTAGATTCAGCGCCCGCAGCCGATGCAGCTCAATTCTTGTGAAATGATGAAAGGGTGGGGGAAGTTCATCAAATCGATATAGCAGGGAACGGCGAACTTCACTTTGTTCCTTAGTTCACCGTTTCTGTTCTGTTCTGCTCGACTTGCTGCTTTTGGCACAGCGTCTATTTTCCCAAATACAACTGTACACTTATTTTCTAAAGATATCCTTCAAAAGTATTGACATTCTTTAACAATCAAAATGTTGACTGTTTATTTGGACAACGGAAATCATAGAAAATTCAAAGTTATGGAAGTGTGTTCACCCGTCAGTGGTAAAAAATTGATAGAATCATTAATAAGCACATACGTAAGTACTTAAAAATTTTGAATATTAATTTATCTTTTTGTTGTTTTTATAGTTTTCAATTAATACTTCACTTATTTAACAAATAATTATTAATCAATAAAACAATGAAAAAAATTTTTTCCCGTTCATCTATTACTTGTTATTTAATAAACGAAACTCAAAATTAAGGTTATGTTTTGAAATTTACAGGGAGTTGATAGTAATAAATACTATTTCAAGAATAATGGACGATTGGTAGAATCATATGACTTTGTATACAGTGGGGATATATCACTCGAACAAAAATTATGTGGAGGCAAAGGTGGCTTTGGATCTATGTTACGTGCCATTGGTGCTCAAATTGAAAAGACAACGAATCGTGAAGCATGTAGAGACCTAAGTGGTCGCAGATTGCGTGATATTAATGAAGAAAAGAGATTGAAAGCTTGGCTTGATAAGCAATCTAAAAGAGAAGAAGAAGCTGCTGAGAGAAAGAAGAGGAAGTTGGAAAAACTTTGTGCTGAACCCAAACATGAATTTAAAGATAAAGCGTATGAAGAGCAGCGTTCTGTATTAACTGAAAGAGTTGAAGATGCTGTAGAAGTTGGTTTTGCAGCAGCATCTACATCAGCTGTGAAAAGAGCAGCAGATGAAAAAGCTAAAACAAACCTAAAGAAAAAGAAAAAAACCATTCTTGATTTAGATGATGACATTGATTCGGATGATCTTGAATCTTCAGATGAGAGTGGAGATGAAAAAGAAGCTAAGAAAAAGGATACTGCAGGTAATAGCAAATCAGATACTGAAAATTCCTCAGATACCTCTTTAAATACTTGTGGAACTAGTAATGATGGTACAAGTACAAGTACTAAAGAGGAAAATGCAATAAGTAAAAAATCAGATACTGTAAATTCTTCAGATAGTAGTTCAAATGATTCTGGAAATGTTAATAAAGAGGAAATATCCAAATCTGCAAATGCTTCATCCAAACACATGGATGATATTAGTAGATAACTGAATACAACAAAATATGCTTTCAATATGTAACACGATTAGTTTAAGTTTTGTGATGTAATGAATTTATATTAAATGTTAGACTATTAAGTATTTACTACATAAAATACACGTTAAAATTGTTAATTATTATAAAAGTATTTTTTACACATTCTAGAATAAAAAAAATAAAATCCTAATAAGTATTTATTGTATTAACAAAATAAAAACATTTTCAATTATTTTTTATATGACTATCATTTAGCCATTTTAACCATTTAAATAATAAAACAATTCACTTGCACACATAACTTTTATTTGATAATTTACATAATAAAACAAGTAATTATTATAAAGTATCATTATAGTTATTTTTTAAAGTACTAACCAAGCATTTTCGAACATTAGCGTAAGCACTACGTAAATAGCACGTATATATATATATAGTATACTATCTTACCAACCATTGATATGGAAAATGCGTCATGCAGCGCTGTATATCCTGTAATGTAAGACAGTACTTAGCTTCCCAGAATCGGGAGCTGTCAAAAACTCAAAACATATAGAGGTATAACGAGTAACGACGTAGTATAATAACAAAATGAAAAGAAAAGTTATAGATGTAATTTACTAAATATGGATTGAAGACGATCGTTTTTACATTAAAGTGTAAAATCGATAGTATTATTTACGATATCGTAATGTTTTGATAATAATAATCAGTTATAGGTTAGTATTTTTTTTCAAAAGTGATTGTAATACTTGGAATATACATATTTATTACTTGACTGTAATTTATAAAGGTAAATTTAAGAGCCACTAATTTTTGTTTTTTCACAGAATATAAAATGTTCAAAAACTAACAATAATTCCGTAACGACAACTCGAAAATAACGTAATTCATCATTGATCAATAACAAGCAATTTCTTCATTTGATAAAAAAAATGAATACCGATCTAACTGCAGAGCAGCGACGTGTCCTAATGGAAAGTCGTGCTGCTATTGAACGTTCTAATCAATCTGTAGTAAAATCACAGGCTATAGCCATAGAATCGGAGCAAATTGGAACTGAAGTCATGTCAGAGTTAGGCACACAAAGAGAAACTTTGATGCGTGCAAAATCAAGATTAACTCAGACTGACCAAGAATTAGATAAATCTAGAAAAATTATAAATACAATGAGGAAAAGAGTGTTGACTAATAAGTTTGTATTAATATTGATAATAATACTTGAAGTGGTTATCCTAGGGTGTACAGTTTATATAAAGTTCTTTCAAAAATCGAAGAAATAAAAGAAAACAAGTTTATTAATATATATAAATATAATATTCTTAATTATTTTTATAAAAAGCAAGTATCCTTTTGAAAACATCTGGATTGTATCCATCCAGTGTTGGTCTTCCTTCAACATAACCACCTGTTTCATAAAGATTCATTTTTGGTAACGTCCAATAATAATTTTTTATACTATCCTGACCATCTACATTTAAAGTATTCAATTGATAAACTGAAAAGTAAAATGCTTTTCCATCGGTTTGAACACATTGTACAGTTATTGGTTCAGGTAACTCTTTTATTTCAAAACCAAATTTTTGTCTTGCTGTACTAGTAGCGGCAGTGAATGCTTTTAACAAAGCTCTGGCAACTATTTGGGTTTCTGTTGTTTCTAATTCTGTTAAATTCTTAACTTTTGTTTTATCATGGTATACAAAAATTGTATGCAAGTTTTTTTTATGATATCCAGAAACTAATGCTGTGAAAACAACAATGTATATAAATTTTTATATTTTTTATAAGTATTATAAGTAAAACTCAGCAAAATCAATAAAACAGTCAATAGTCTTTGTGTTTTATACACTTACGGTATAAATTTTTAAGTTCATATATATTCTTTTTGTTCAAGCCTATTACAGGGAGCAGTGGAGAAAGGCTTGGTAATTCCATAGTAATGTGATCTTCTTTATTGACTTGTCCAGCTGGCCTCAGAGGTTTATCAGACATCAACATCACATCCATTGTTAAAGTAAATTGAATAAGATCAAAATCTCTTTCTAAAATGAGATATTCATAACATGAAATTATTTAAGAAAAAAGAAAAATTATAAAAATAACTTCTTTGCAACATACCAAAAGGATAAGATAATAATGCATTATCTATGACACTTCTGGCATTTGAAGTTTGTGGCCCACAGATACAGTCACAAAGTTGTATGAGCTTTTTAGTTAAATTTGATCTGTAAAAATAGAAAGATATTAAAATTCAAATCGTACTAATACATAGAATGAGATAAATGAAAAAAGGTTTACGCTTTTCTGACATCAGTTATTCCATATTGCCTTGGGAAATTCCATGCAGGCCTTTTAGGATCCTTTAAAATTGGCAATAAATTTTGATCTGCATCAAATATAACAGAAGTCTTTGCAATTCTGTAAAATTTATTTAAAATATCATTTATGTTGATAAATTTATTTTAATTTGATACCTTATAAAATGAATAGTATTAGTTGCACATATTATACCTTTGTACTAGTTCATTCACCTCCTTTCTAACATCAGTTGATAAAGCTTCTACAGCATCAGGAAGTGTATTTTCAAAAACTACTGTGTTTGTAATAACCTGAGCTTGTGGAAGTCCTTCCACCAATAAATTATTATCTTCATACATAAAACATGGATTATCTTTCCAATTGGGATGTGTAATATCCTCCAGCACAGGCTGTGGCTTTAGCCAATTCACATCTTTAAAGCTGAAAAAACCAATGTATATGGTTAAATACATTATAAGTAATAATTTCAATTCATTGTTTACATAATTAAATGTATTTTATTAAATGACATTACTCTAGTTTCTTTCTTTCTGGCTTAAAAATTTCTTTTGCATCTATTACTGTTATCCCTTTGCTAGTCAATACTTTTTCCGTAAGCATGTCCACCGGGGTACGTTTTCCTTGGACATACCAATGTCGTCGAGCTTGACGACCAAGATGTTGCTTAAAAAGAATTTGTGAGAGCTTCATCTTGTTGTTTTAATAATAATAAGATTAATTAGACACAGAATTAACGACTATTGAGGTTACGGTACAAACCGCATGACGATACTGTGCGGCCTGCGGGTGCTCTGCGGGTCAGACCAGCACCAACATAGACCGATCGTGTTGGTCTTGGTCTGAATCTGAATGGTATGAGAAGTATCTAACTACTTTTACTTTATTATGTTGGTCGCCCTTGTTAGCAGGAACATAGTATTTAAGTATTATAGCTTTGTAAGTTTAAAAAATCTTAATAACACATTATAAAAATTATGTAATTGTCTTGAAGAAATTTCATGAGATTTTTTTATATACCAAATAATTTGTTATATACTATTCATTTCAGTGCGTTCGCAATATGATGTATAGATTCGTGTATGGATTTTTTCAGAGCATGATAAGTAAACTTATGTCTGTACCTATAAAGTACTTATCTCACTTAAAAAATTTAAGCAACGTTTATTAAATATTATATTATGTTTCTGTAATATTTGCATGCATTTCAAATTTATTAAAGGTTTTTATAAAAAGATTTACAAGAAGACAAATTTATAAAAAGATTTAACGATAAGCGACATAGTAATAAATTACAATATTATTTATGGTCATCTACAATTTTAAAGATAAAATTGGAGATTCTATCAACTTCTATCTAGTTTATAAACTAATGCCCAATGTAATTCTTAAAGGTATTTCCTATAGACGAATTTTAACTTCGCTAAACCAATACGCAAACGAATTAACGAAGAGAACTTGATCAAAAGCAACAGGAATTTCGAGTTACATCGTCGCCATGACCTTCGAAAAAGAGGCGCTGCAATCGTGTATAGTTAGTATATAGTCTCTCATCTTTCTTTCTCTCTCCCCTATCTCTTTCTCCCCATACGCAAAGAAAAAGAGAAAATCCTGAGACGAGTAAACGCACGGGCGGCAGCAATAAGTCGAGTTTTAAAGAAAAAGAGAGAAAAAGAAGACGTCCGGAGGACGCACGAGCGAGAAAATCGTGCGTAGGTGTATAGTATCTCCTATGGATATATAAGTGAGCTGCTAATTTTCTCTGAAAATCCACATTGTCTCAGCGGCTGCCTGGTCAATAAAGCGCGCGCGGAAAGATTCCGTCGTCTGAAATTCGTCTAAAATGCTTTTCATTGTAATTAAAATAATAGCAATGGCAGCGATACAATATTGCAAAGTGGGAATAATGCAGCGCATGAGATCGAAAATAAACTCTATGCAGAATATATACGACCTTCCGTAAAAGATTTTCAAGAATGTAGTTCGTATATATATAAGTAAGAAAATTAACAATGAAATTTGGTGCGTTTTGATTTATTTCTGACTTTATTCTTATTATTTCGGCTGCATTTTTAAAACGCGGTTTTATATTTATTTTATAATCATTCAATGATTAAATAGATATAACATGAATTTCATGTATACATCCAAAATAGTATTTTGAGAACCTGGCCTGGTGCTAGAATACCTTGTATTGGAAGAAAAAAAATCCAAAGTAGTAAACATAGATCATCATATTATTAGCAAATAATATTACATTGATGTAAGTTTATATTATCCAGAAAGTTTTATTATTTTATAGCTCATAATGTTCATATTGTTATATTACAATAAAGGGCTAACATGCTGATTATAAACATTTAGAGATTTTTAAAGAATTTTATATATTTTTAAAAGGGATTGTATAACTACTGAGAATATGGATATCCGATTTAAATTTCAATTACGAGCATATTAAAAATTCCCTGAATTCTATATTTTACAAGTTAGAAATTATTAGCCTGTCGAGAAATGGCGAATGTAAGCATGACTATAGGTGTAGCTTTCGCAGAAAATTGTACGAGAACCCTGAAAAAGTTCGAAAAATCATGGCGGCTTTCGCATACAGTAGGTATGTCTTTTTGGAAAGTGCGCAAAACTTCCTCAATCCTCAGGCAGCTACATGAAACTTAGTCCTGTCTGCTCCGTTTTGTTTTGACGGCTACCTCCATCTGTAACACTGAAAATTCGCATTATAGCGTTATCTTTCGCCAGTCTCCGCATAATACATAATAATTCATCACGAAGGAGAGCCTCAGACTCAGCGAAGTCCCTTATATACAATTATTGTACCCACGCCGTAACAACAGCTTCTATACGGCAAGAGCAGCAGCAACAGCGCATATTACACCATATATACATGAGCCACGGTGAACGGCGTCTGCGCGTTCCCTCGCATATTATCATATATACCTCTATACCTATATAGGTATATATCTCGCTCTCGGTCTGCGCGCGTCGTTTCCCGTCATATCAAAGTCGTGCCTCTTGAGCTCGCGCTTGAAGCAGCAAGCCAGCACGTTTTTCTCACTGGTGGTGGTAAACTTGACGATCCGGCAGCAGCAGCAGCAGCAGCAGCGGCGCTGAATATACTGTCTCCCGACGCGTCCGCGCAGCCGTGAGAGAAAAGGACGGACGAACGCCGCCGCCGCGACGAGGACGGACAGACGTATCTGAAGCCATAGGCAGAAAGAGAGAAAGAGACAAGAGGCGAACGGAGCGGCGCGCTCTCGTGTGTAGACCTGTAGACTTGTTGTGTGTTGACGATATGTAGCTAGCTGCCGCCTGCCGCCAGCAGAGCCGTGCGCCAGCAGTAGTAAGTACGTAGGAAAAGCGGGAGTATCCATAGCTGCCAAGACGCACGTACACGTATATAGAGGAGATCAACAGCCTGCGGAGCAGGAGCACAGCAACTTTGCCAGGATGAGCGGAAACACCGCGGCAGCGGACGTCTGCGCGGCGCAGCTGCCGACGTACAACTTCGAGTCAGGTAAGTGCTCAGTCTCGGAGTAGCAGTAGACGGGGGGTATACGACTATGACTCCAAAATGCGCTGACCACGCGACCGCGTGTTTGCGTGCCGCTCGCTCGCGCCATACAAAGAAAGTATATCGGCGCGCATCCGGTCTTCCCGCTGAAGGCTTCCGGAAAATGGGAATTCGGAAACTGAAGACGTGCAGGGTACCTCCCCCCGGGGGAAGGAGCAAGGAGCCGAAAATCCGTCTGCTGCGCCGCGTCGTCTTCCCTGTGGCTCTGCGCCTCGGCGCGCGGTATGGCGTCTGCTAGTTTGACGCCGCAGCAGCAGTAGGCATATAGCCGAGCAAGCAAAGAGAGAGCGTATGTGTACGCGCTTGCGGAAACTCCAGCAGTCGCCAGTCGCCACAGGCCGTCGACGCGCCAGCGTGTATACATATACCTACGAGAGGGCCCACCGCGCGCGAGAGCTCAGATCGGGCATACGCACACCTATATAGACGTATATGCGGAGAGCCCGCACTCTGCAGACCGCGTGTGCGAAAACGTCAAACGTCGGACGGACGCTCGCCGCTCAGTGCGCAGCGCGTCTTTTTTCTCCAGCAGTGCGCGAAAAGTGTGCGGCTAACGCTTGCCAATCTATACATATATCGCGCTTCCGGGGGGAGCGTGCAATAGTTCGAGCGAGGCGCGCGGAGAAAGAGTAGCAAGAAGAGCGAGCATCAGCAGCGCAGAGCGGCACCCGGGCGGGCGTCGCCGAGGAACGCGCGGGAGATTATTACATTTTCTGCGCGCGCCGACGGATACTTATTCCTTTCTCTACGCACGTAGTGCACATATACATAGACGAAAGTGAGAAACGTGCAAAGGGAGGAAAATTCGGCGAGAGCCATAGAGCGGCGTGTCTGCGCCTATGTGTTCGTGCGTGTGTGTGTAGCAGTAGAGAGCAGTAGCAGCCATAGCGTGCGCGCGCGCTCTCGAGGACTAGGTAGCTGCTCGCGCTCTCGGCTGCTGCGCGCCGCCGCTTCCTTTCTTTTTTAGCGCGCCCGCGCGCGCCGCCGCAGTGGCTTTGACAAAGGACTTTCGCGCGGGTGTTGGTGTGTGCGTGCGCGCACACGCAAGGGAACAGCAGAGGCAGCAGCCGCGTTGCGCGCGGGGAGGATATATACGGACGGACGCGGGACCCGCGCGGGGACATATAAATGTCGCACGAGCAAATGTCGCAAGCGAGCCGGCAATGCAGCGTGCAACAAGTGGACAGCAACGCTTCGGCCGCCGCTGCCACTGCTATGAGCGGGGGCTTTCACCTCACTTGGCATCAGCAGCCGCTCGACCCTCAAAGCCAGCAGCCGGGGGAAGAGCGGCCACAGCAGCAGCAGCAGTCTCATCATCCCTGTTGTACGCATCGAAACTTTTGTATACCTGCGCCCGACTATATTGCGATTTTCCTAATTAGCAGGGATCCCTCGCCGCAGAGCTCCCGACCCGTGCGATCGAAATTCCTGGAAATGATTTATTTTTGTTTTCCGCTAGAGGGTTTTAGATTTTTTTTTTGTTATCAGTTGCCGTTCGGAAATCTAGTTGTTTTGTTTATTTTTTTTTTCTCTCGATCGATAAGTTTTATCGAGCGTAGCAGAAGGGATTCAGTGTGTATTTGCTCCGAAAGCCAGCGCACTCTTTAGCTGCATATTATAATCGCTCTTTGTTGACGAATTCTATAAATACTTTCGCTGATTATTTTTATAACATTTTTGCCTAGTGACTCGTGTTCGTTGTTCATCTGTAAAGTTAACAAATTTTCGTCAATTAAAATGCAATATTTTTTAATTAATTTTTGTATAAATTGAATAATTTTTTTATATACATTGAAAGATTATTTTTAATGTACATTTGTCTTTTATTACAGACAATATGGGGAGAGACAGCGCAGGAGCTTTACTAGATATGCTAGCAGAAGTGGCCTCACAGACTCTACATTCAGAGAAGAAACTTATAGAAATGGACAACACACCACCTCGTCAAGTCCATGAAGTACCAGTACAACAAGTGCATAGTCCACCAGTACATGTCATCAGTACACCCATCAGACCAACACAACAGATGCAACATGTACAATACGTACAACAAGTAGAAACTACAACCATACAACCTGGGGATAGCATACCAATACAAGTAGAGAACACACCGAGGCAAAATGAGACAAAAACAAGGGATACAAAGCGCAAAAGTCAACAAATTACATATAATGTACAACAATTGTTGACCATGCCAGCTACTCAAATGGTCAAATTTTTTACAAACTTTAATAGTGATGAACTAAGGAAGCAGTATTCTTATACGTGTGCATTAGTCCCAGGATGTGGACAATGTTATACTAGTTTTGCTAGCGAAAGCAGAGCTAGAGTGTGCATTAGAGCACATCTTGCCGAACACTTAGAATTTTTGAAAAATAATGCAGAAACATGTAAGTTATTAATATGAATATCTATAGCATGCAATTTTAAATAATAATACAAAAATTATTATGTAATAAACCTTGTAATATATTTATAATTACAAAGTAATTAGATTTTAAAAATATTCTTATTTTCCATAAAAATTGTTTTATATTAATTGTATCATAAAATGTTTGCAGATGCCTCTTTCACAGCAACTGCTGTAAAGCCTGCCAGACCAAAATCAACTGTACAAAATAAAAAAACTAAAGTTCAACAGACTAAGAAACCTCTTAAGGAGACATTGAATAAGGAAAATAAAGACACTACCGCGGGAAAAACAACTAATTATTTGCGTAAAATATTATCTAACGAAGTAAATTTGAAAGACTTAGAAAATAATACTGCACAAGATAAAGTCAATGATCTACAAAATTTAAATGTTTTTGAATTAAAAAAAGAAGTATTAGATGTAAAAGTTTTAGGAGATCACAGCTACTATGAACCTGTAAAAGAAGATAGTATAAATCAAGAATCTGCTTGTAATATTAACAGAGTACCTGTCAATACAATGACTAATGAAAATGTATGTATCAGTTTTTAAAAATATTTATGTATTTTAAAAATGTTATTTGTATTTGAAAATTGGGACTAAATACAAACATCAAGCCCGATTTTCATTTAAAGTGACAAAAAAAGAGGAAAGGGAAACTTGGATTACATAATACTCAAATGCTCTATTTATAATTTTCAGATCGTGGTAATGGTAGTTGAGAGTAATGGCGTTTGTCGTGGTCTAAGAGACCCACTTGAAGCACCCGAAAATTCTTTAAAACAATCAAAACTTAATGATAACGAAATAAACAGTAAGTAGAACTATTTGGTTTCTATATATTTTTATTGCTTTTGTGAATGAAATGTGAAAGATTAATTTTAGAATCCGGAAAATAACGTCTGTTAAATCATAAAGCATTAAATAACCGTGCTATAAAAAGATTTCTTACTTATTACATTTTATTTTATCTAGATAAGCAATATAATAAAATTCATAGCTTATATTAAATTTAATTTTTACTTTTTATTTATGTGTAGTTTATAAAAAATTTTGAAACATTCAATTTTACCAAATGAATAACCTTTTCTGGATATAAAAATATAAATATTAAAATTAACAAATACTACCTTTTTTTCTAGATATGACTCTGCGGAAAGAAGAATCATTTACAGCTCCAGATAATTTTGTACCTGCCAAACCTAAGGGAAAAGCAAAATTCATTGGTACTAGTAAAGAAGAAAGAGAAATGGCACTTATATTGATTGAAAAAATTCGAAAGAAAGGAAATCCAACAGGAAATAATTTACAATGCCGCATTTGCGACCCACCTCGTAGTTTTACAGCTCCAACAACTTTAGTTTCACATTATCGAAGTCATGCTGGAATTAAACCATATGAATGTCGAATTTGTAGAGCCGTTTTTACTCGAAGGCACAGTCTTAAATATCACATGTTAATACACCAAAATCAAACTCGTTTTACTTGTTCCGACTGCGGAAAAAAATTCAGACATCCGTCACACTTCAGAGAGCATCGACGAAGACATACTGGAGAAGCACCATTTGGCTGTGAAGATTGCGGACAAAGGTATGTTTATATAATACTCGCCAAACAGGGCGCTGCCGCACTCTTTGATTACAAAATTTACCTATTTTGTTATTACTTTATTTTAAATATATGATTCTCTTACTAACAAAGAGAGTCCACGGTCTCTGGAAAATGAATTTTCACAAAGAATCGAGAATTAATTTCTGTTATCTGAAAATAAAGAATCTGTAATTTATTTAACTAGATCTGTTTGTCTTAAAATATGATCTATGTAATGTGAAATTTGCATTATTTTTGTTAAAAAAGTGATGATTTTTTTATTCATCATAACTCTATAAATATTTATCGTACGAAAACAACGGAAAAAAAACTTAAGAAGACAAAAGAAAAACTTCTAATTTAAGCTTTTTCTGATAAAAAAATTTTGAATTTTACAAAAGTATAAACACAATAGTAGTATCTATTTTAACAATGATTAAATCTGGGGTTTAAAAGTATAACACTATGCAATAAGTTGTAGAAAATAATTTTTATATTTAACTTCGATTTTGGCGCATGAACTCTCTTCATTCGCTGAGATGTCGGAACCAATTGCAGATTTCTACATCGAAAGCAACGTTATTCAAATTTGTTTTGAAGTTTTTCAAAATTATGGCAGTCATCCGTTAATAATAATACAATGAGTAGAAATCAAAAATAGAAAATATATAACTTAAAATACGAGAATGTCGGCAAGTATAAAAGACCTTTGCAAAAATAATTTTTATTAGTAGCCACGAAATCCATATTTCTGGAAAAAGCTCCTCATTAGAACAAATTCCGAGTTTCATTTTAAGGTACTAGAAATCGACTTTTCCATATTCCATCAAACTTCGTTTTCCAAAGGACTCTCCTTGAAAGACTCAATATTAAATATTTTTATATCGTCGCTCGAACATTTGCTTTTTGTACTTGAAGTAATTTAGATGGAAATCATGAGTGATATAAAAATATATATAATGTATATGTCTCGTTTCATAGTGAATCTACTATTTATAGTAAACATTTTTATAATGAAATAAAATTTATTTTAATATTCGTTCAAACGAAATTTCTAAAAAAAATTATAAGCATGACTTAAGTTTGATAAAATATTTTATTTTTAGATTTAAAACGAGAAACACATACAAACGTCATCTGAAAACCCGTCATGGCAAAGTTCTCACAATAACTGGTGAACTATTGCATCTTTCAGAAGAGGATTCAAAGAAAGTAAAAACTAAGAGCCGTAAGAAAAAAGAAACTCCAATTAATACGATTGAGGCAGTAAATGCAAGTGAAGTCATAATAGATCACACACAAAATCAAGGATTTACTTGGGAAGAACAACAAATTTGTAATAACGTAGATGATACTGGGGTCCAACAATGCATAGATAATGCCATATGGATGTATCCAAATGAACCTACCGTTGACACTGAGGAAAACTACAGCGAAATTCAAAATAAATCGCCAATTAACAAGACTGAATATAACGAGACTGAAATAGAGAATAACTTCGAAAATGGTGAAGTAGTCATTGCACAAACTGATTCTGATGGCACATTGCATTTTGAAAATTATAATTATGCACAAGATACGGTATATACAGATAGTAACACAATTGAATTTTCTTGTGAACAAAATGTGTGCACAGAAATAATAGCAGAGGAGACTAAACAATATGAAAATCAAGAAGAAACTATAGTCGAATATCAAGAATGTACTGATAATTATACTGAAGAGATGAATCCTATATTTGCAGCAAAGACAGATTCTGAAAATAATGTTTTTGTATTGGATGGCGAAGAAATAATAGCGCCTCATTCAGTGGAAGGTACAGAACTTGATGAATTTTCTACACCTAATGCTACACCAATAAAAACTGAAAATCAAATGGATACATCTGAAGAACAAACAATCATACCTATAATACCTTATCAATTAAAGTTGAATGACAACAATGGTACAGCTATGGTACAGTTGCTTAAAAACAGCAAATTTGCTTTACTTGGAAATAAAGGACAAAATCTCAATCTTGTACAAAACGGAAAGCAGCAAACTATTTACTTTGTGACCAGTGGTAATAGTAATAATCTCTTGGAAATGCAAAATGGCATTACCGAGGGGTCGAAACCACTGCCTGTAATTGTCCCAGCTGAATAAGTAAGCAATACACATAAGATTTTTGATATTCAACGAGGATCTGCGAGTACAATTCTAAAAATAATTTCGGATGCGATCTTTGTCACTTCGATTTGAAGTTGTATGTATAAGATTCAGTAAGTTTTCTATGAAGTAACATTAATATAATATATTGCATAAAATATGTTCATGATGACGGTCCGATGATTAGAATTTTAAACTTACTGTATTTAATTTACTTCGTTAGAGTAGTATGTTTTTGAAACGATCGGTTTATTTAAGATAAAGTTTACAAATTCATTGTTTGTAATATTCTATTTCAGTAGCTCAAGTTTGTCTTCCAAATCCAGTAATCTGGAAAAAATAAGTTTATTTTGCGAAAGCCTATTTTTTGTACTAAATTTAGAAAACTTTCAAAAAGCTAATATTGTGAACCGAAAAAATTACTGTGTATTAAGGAAATATACTAGAATGTATATATTTGAGATTACTTTGGTCGATTGCCAAATATTCAAGCAACGAATTCGACAAAATATTCGTATCTATATAATGCCTAAGCACTATTCTCGTGAAAATTTTTCTATCGATTTCTACCAAATATAACGTGAGATAAGCTTTTCTTACAATATTGTCGATGCGCTAATTTTCATTCCTTACGCGATTGCAATCGCAACAAAAATTATAATGCTTTATATTACACAAAATGTGCCTTATTCTAACAAGAAGCAATTGTGAAACCTATTTGGTAATAATTACAGCATTCTTGATATAAAACATTGTAAGAATACATTTATTTAAGTCACTTATGCATTAATAATTAAGAACTGTAGGGTATCGTAACCTGCATACATGTATCGATTTATAGCTTTTATCATAAAAAATGTATGTAGTCATTGTATTTTTATACATATTTTGTACTTATATCTATAAATCTCAAAAATGACAAAATTTTTTATTTCATTTTAACATGGACATCCTTCCTTTCTGCTTCTAATTTCCTTTGTTCCCATAGTTTCATTTCTGTAGAAGTTTGACAACAACAATATAATACTAACAATAATAGAAAACTGGCCTTCCAGGACTCTGAAAAATAATCGTATCTATGTATTTAATCCTATAGCTTTTGATTTATTTATAAAAATAGTATAAAATGTGTTAAAAAATGTAATTATTTTTTAATGAAAATACCTTTAAAAAATCTCCAAATATACATATGTCCTATTTCCTCTCCGGCAAAAAAATAGAAATTCGAGATGGCGGAAAGTGCCAACAGAGGACTTGCTAATGCACATTCCAATCTCCGTTTATTTTGAAAATTCAAACTATTTCGCAACAACCCTTGATAAATATATGGACTCATAGATTTAACTATGTTTTCAATGGCAAGCCCCAAAAAGTTGAGAAACGACCATATGAATATATACAAATGCATGCCATGCCAGAGGTATATAAATGCAAAAGATAGTGCCGAAGCGAAGACTTTACCGAAAGATGATTTAGGATTGCACGGGATATAAATGTATCTGAAATGAAAATTTGATCATTAAACTGTTTTGATAATCTACCATTTTCAACCATTTAATCACCTCAAAAGAAATTTATACAGTCCTCTGTCGAAGTGCTTCCACATGTCGGAGTACAAGTGTATGCGGCCGATACACTTCGGCTGAGGTGGCGCATCTATGTCCTCAGCTCTGCACAGTGTCGACGTGAGACCATAAACAACTACGTATTTGTTTAAGAAATACTGACCCATACAATAACCTAGGCCATAAAAGGCCCACGGCGTAAGCTTCATCACAGCTTCCGGATGGAATCGTAACGCGTTAAAATACAAAAAGTGCAAAGAATATTCTGTAAAATACATCCAAAATATGTAACGCGCTAAATTCAAAGATATTCTTAATATTTTGTCCTTGTCCCACACTGTAAACGGTTTCTTTATCTGAAATTCAAACAATAAACAAGTTTATTTTATAATATTTAATTTCATTAAAAAAAAATTGTTCAAAAGTTTTTCAAATTTAAATGGGTTCTTACGCCACTGGTAAATTGTTCATAAATAATAATTGGTCCCAAGAAAAGGGTGGGCAAGTGAAGGCAATATGCCACATTTTGAAGCAGATCCTTGAAAAATCCACAAATGTCGACGTGTTTGTAACTTTCGATACTGTCGATGCTGTAACTAATACTCTTGAGTTGTATCCAGCAGATCGCGCCTGTCAACATGAAGTATTCTTCATCTTCCAGCGATAGCCATTGGCGAAATACTACGTCCGACACTTTTGCCCAGTAAATAAGGGCCAGGGTGACAGTGTGCATTAACCACGAGATTGTCTTGCTTCGCAAAGATGTCAGCAGACACGAGATGCACGGCAGCAGCAATGTGCACAACGTGCTCAACAATCCAAAGTGGTAACACAAAAATGTTACTGATACTAAAACGTACCAAGCGCAAAGTAACGTCTGAAATATGAGAAATTTTTTAAAACTAATTAGAAAGCCTTATTCTATCACTCTGTTTCATAAAAACAAAAAAATTAAGTAATTTATGTATTATATGATGATAAGATTTAAGGGGATGTCACAGTTATTACAGATCTCTACATTGGATCTTGTTATTTCAATTGGTTTTCAAGTTTTTCAAAATGTTCTCAATCACCTCTTCTTTATAAATGGATGAAGAATAGTGGATGATAAAAATAATTATGAAAAATCGAAAATAAAAAAAAAATTATTTTTCGGAACCGGTCGAATTAAATCGGACACGGTCTTTACGATGCCAAAAGAACTTGCCTATTATCAAATGTTTTGGATACAATGAAAAATATAAACAATTCATCTTTCATAATTTAACAGTATAATATTAAAGAAATATATAATAATTAATTACCGTATTATGAAAAAGCTTCTTTATACATTGGGTTATCAAAACTTGTACAAGGATCCAAGGAGCTAGCCTATAAGTAAGTGGTATCCACATTCTCCATTCTTCGTCGGAAACATCAAGTTTCCGATTGACGAAAAACCATCCGGGATTGAAGTCGTTGTAGGCATCGTCATAGCCCGTGAAATCTGTAAAAGTAGCCTTTTTAATAATGCAGCTATAAATAGTGCCATGTATTTAATTAGTTTCACCGATTATGAAATTTATCGAAGCTAGGCTAATTTAGATACTACATTGTTACTACTCGTTTCCCGAAACCGGGCGTTAATTTAAAACAAGGATAGAATTAATTTAAAGTGTGGTAAATGAATTTCAGCCTTCCACATAGAAATAGCAAGCAATTTAATTGAAAAATTGAAGTAGACAGAATAACGTTATTTATAAGTAAAACACAGAAACATTTAAAATTTTATTTAGCTCCAAAATTTTAAATTTAAAAGGCTATAACTCAAGTTCTTTACAAAGCGCATTACTGAACCAAAGCAGAAATTGTTCATTTTTCAATAGAGGAATGAAAAAACATCAATCTTAGGGTAGAGGAAGACATTTTTACAAAAAATGACAAAAAGAGCGAAAAAGTGATCATTTTAGTGATTTTTATCTGTTTTTCGATCTAGGAAAAAAGGTCATTACTATACCATTAATTACCATTAAGCCCTGGTAGATCGAGGTACCATGATAAATAGCCCAAGTAAAAGAGTTTTTATTTCCCAATATTCAAGATGTATGAAAAGTCTTCCCCTACCATTAAGTTGAATTTTTTTTTATTCCTCTATAGAAAAGTGAACATTTTGAGCTTTAGTTCAGTCATGTGCTTTGTAAAGAACTATGAATTATAGCCTTTTAAATATAAAATTTCAAAAGTTTCTGGGATTAGCTTATATGCTTACCGACTCTATAAAAATTTAGTTATGATGTTTTTAACTTGCAAATTTAAATTTATCATGCTCTATGTCTCTACATAGGTATAGGGAAAAAATCACTCACACTTATCAGTTGCTAGATAAACACAATAAATGGAGTAGAACACAGCGCCGGTCCACGCACCGATGTACATCCACGTCTCCGGCCAGTTAAGCTTCGCCTGCTTCTCCATCGTTCGAATCTAACGCGCGCGGCCGGAATGCACATATGCAGCTCTATATCTATACACCTCCGCGTTTACGGGCTTCGCTGCAGCTTCAGAGATAACTACTGGCTGCGCGGATTTATTCTGTGCATGCATCGTCCTTTCTCGCTCGCGCCAGGCAACGGCGCGCTGCACCCATCGCGCCCGCGCGCGCGTCCGCTAGTGGAGGGGGGTATAGGAGGCACTTCAAACTATCTGGCAGCGGTGGCGGGAGCACTGAGCAGTTGCGCGAGCGCTGCGTCGTTGCTAGAGCTGTTCTCCGCCGCGGGCGATCTCTCCTCCTACGCGCCAGCCAGCCACACGCAGGCACGATAGATATAGGGAGCGAGCAACAACAATAACAAGGCGAAGGTAGCAGCAGTAGCAGCACGCAGCTGGACAGATCAAACAGCAAAAGAGCTCGCGCGCGAAGCGAGGCTTGTCCGGGAGTCAACAGCTGATCGCGAAGACTTGCGCGACGTCGAGATGCCCGCCAAAGTGAGTGTCGTCGCGAAATGAAACTAGGTTACGCTGCGTTGCTTGCTCGCTCGTAGGTTCACGCTGTCTCTCTCTCTCTCCCTCTTTCTCTGTTGTACTCCGATACTCCTCTCTGTGGCGACAACAGCTGAGATCGCGCGCTCCTCCATTGGCCCTGCATATCACGGCGCACGCGTTCCTTATTTTCTCGCGTCAACAGAACAGCGTGCGCGCGTATACGGAAAGAGAAGAGAAAAGAAAGCAAGATGAGAACCCCAGCTCAGTGCGTTCTGTCTCACTCTTTTTTCTGTGTTCTTGTTTTTCACCTCGCAACGAACACAAACATGTACACACGCAGGCGCACGCTGCTCACACAGACATATGCAAATAAGGAACGCGCACAGCACAGCTACGTAGATATAAAACCGTCACACAGCAATAACACAGCCTTTGTTTTCATGCTCCCTTCTTCTCCCCCCCACCTACGGCTCTCGCTGTCGCCAATGCGCTCGCAGATTACGGAGATCAAGTGCAAGCGGTGCCGCAACCTGCTCTTCACCGAGGAGGCCTCGCCGTCGCTGACGGCCCACGGCCAGCCGATCGGGGTCGGGGTGCGCAACACCCGCTGCAACAGCGACGTGCTCGAGGATTGCCTCTATCTTGCCGAGGACAGCATGCCCGACTGGATACACGAGGTCGTCGATCGGGTAACGATTTTCTTTTACTCTAATCTGCGCTTTTCGATGCAGGTGTGGTTATACCGCACTGTGCGGATCTCTATCGAAACTCGGATCGGTTGGCTCATGGATTTTTTCATGAGTTTTTTTGTCGAATCCTAATTTGCGCGCGAAATTTGACATTTCGATTGAAGCACTCGAAAAGAGCTCTTTCTCAGAGAAAGTTTTGGTTCTCTATTATTCTTAGAATACTTAATGATCCTACAATTCCTTATCAGTGAATCTTCATTTTTATAATGAACAGCTTTCTCTTTAAAAGATTAGACATGTAGGAGAGTAATTTTTTATATAAAATGTTAAAATTAATAGGTGCTTCTTAAAACATGTTTTCAATATTTATTTTGCACTCAAAACATCTTTATTACAAAATTATATAATCTTAGTTTGCAGGTCTGCAAACACTTTACTTTTTTATTACTATTTAATATCTACTGCCAAGATTTTCATAAAAGCAAAATATAAATGAAATAGAACTAAATTAAATGAACATAGCTTAATTTTATTATCATGTATATTTAAATAAGTTATTAATAACTCTTGTATTTATTTTTAGGAGAATTGGATAAAAGGAAAATTGTACTGCCCTCTCTGTCATGCAAGAATTGGCTCATTTGACTTTGTCAGTTCAAAAAAATGCAATTGCGGAGAATATGTGCCACCCCCAATTAGAATAACATACACGAAAGTGGATGCTCCACATCGGTGATGCTGCGAAGATACACATTAATCAAACTTCAAATTGTCATTACATACGCATATTAAAGTTTACAGGGTATATTTGGTGAAAGGAGACATAGCTTCTTAGGCATGTATATTATAGATATGGTCTAGGTCACCTTTCACATACCCTATTATAAGCTAATTTGTTATTATATTAGAGCAGAGTATATTTATTTCTACAGTTTGACAATTATTAGATATATTAAGAATTAAAATTTTTTTAAACTGATACTAATTATGCTAGCCAGTAAAAATCAGTGTCTCATTAAATATTTAGATAAATATTAATTGTAAATTTTATTGAATAACGCTGAAAAGAAAATGGAAATCATCATGATCAACAAAATGGTACAAATAAAATTACAAGCTCTTTACTAAATTTAGTAAGAAGAGCTTATATTTTTTTATTCAATGTTTTATTCAAAATATCTCATAAAAACGTTAGACATTTCATTAGATTACTGTCATTCCCTAAAAATTAGATCTTTCCTATATTACTAAATTATTCCTTATTATAATATATAATATTGAATCTATTTTTAAAAATTCCTTTTTAATATGTATATCATTAATGAATGTTTTGATTGTGAGACACGTTAAATTTGATAAAAATATTAAAAGTATATAATTAGTTAAATCATGTTGTACCTAAATATACATAAAAAGTTTAACTTGTTTTACAAAATAGAAATAATTGGAGATATATTGACTCTCAGTGAATACCAAATTGATTATAAATCTGTTTGGTACATTTTCTTTAAATTAAAATTACAATTAAATGTTGAACTGTAGTTATTCACAGCATATATTACTATATGAAATCACGGCATTAATTAAAATAACAATAAGAAAGTGTTCAAATACTCTTGTATTTTTACTTGTGATAAGTCATATGACAAATCATATTGTACAAAATACAAATATGTAGTAAATAAAACTTGTAAAAAATTATAAGATTAATTTTATATTTTTTTTTTTTATCAAGTACAAGTACTTAAATTTGTAAAAATTTCATATAATTTTTTCAACTGAAGCAACCGTAGAATACACAGTAGTATAAATAAAATTTGTAAAAAAAATAGTACTTATTAAATTCAAAGCTTATAAAAACATGTTTAATTTCTCTTACTAAAAAAATGCTGCCCACCCACCAAATTTTTCGAACAAAAAATGCTCAACACGTGCTGCCCTCTAAGAAGATAATTTACTAGCATGTGCTGCTCCCTACAATGAGTTAAAGTATACGATGTATATTTACTTTCACATTTCCCACAGACTGCAGAGGTTATGCCACACCGTACGTTGTGGTCAGTGTATGTATCAACAGCGTCGCATCACGCCGTCAATTCATGAGTGTTAAGCATTCTTCAGGTGTAGTCAGCTTTGTGTTTCTGTGTTTATTTTGTATTAGACTTCAGTTTTATTTATAGTAGTTTTAGAAATGTCTTACCAGTTGTACAGAAACACAACTTTAGGAAATACTTTACAAGAAAGTCTTGATGAACTAATTCAAGTGAGTAAATAAAGATTTCTCAACAATACTTTTATTTTGTAATATACGTAGGTTGTTTGTATTGTTTATGTATTACTTCTTTACATTATTTTGAATTTATTCTTACAATCACGAATTACTATTTCAACTATTTTTCAGTATGGTCAAATCACACCTGGACTTGCAGTTAAAGTGTTATTGCAGTTTGACAAAGCTATCAACCAAGCACTAGCAACAAGAGTGAAGTCGAGGCTCAGTTTTAGGGTAAATAGATAATAGTACTGTAATTTTATTTTCTCAGGAATAATTAAAGATTATACTATGTTAACTGAATATTTTGCTTATGATATCCTACAAGTATCTGTATTAGTACATAAATTTGGCACTTGCATATATATATTTAAAAATTTCCAAGATTTAATATATGATTATACTTGAAATTACTAAAAAAAGATGAGTTCGATATTGATAATACTGCTAATTGACTAAGGTTAGTTTTTTTAAACCTAGGAAAGTAGATATCAGATAACATTATATAAAAATTACATTGATACATGCCTTAAGGGCTTATCAACTTTGTTTTATTTGACTTTGATTACTAAACTTTAAATGACTTGTAGATTAATTTTTATATTAAGATTTCCATGTTGGTATAATGTTTATGTTTTATCAAATTTATCTTGATAAATAATAATGCATCTTTGTTATTGTTCTTGTTATCTTTGGTGTTCTATTCAAAATCAAAATTATATTTCAGGCTGGTAAATTAAATACATATAGATTTTGTGACAATGTGTGGACATTTATGCTTAATGACGTGGAATTCAGGGAAGTTCAAGAAGTTGCAATTGTTGATAAAGTTAAGATAGTTGCCTGTGATGGCAAAAGTAAGTTTAATATAATTTTTTTAAATTGTTTTTTATTTTATTAAAATTTTATTAATAACTTAATTTTCTATATTGCAGCTCTTGATGCAGATGTTGGACCAAAGCGGTAACAGAATATTTTCTTATTCAACTTAAATCTAGGATGAATTCTTGGATAAAGATATAAAATTTTATTTATTTGTTCATATTTCATTTATTTGTGATAAAGCAATCAATAAAAAAATTATGAAAAATATGCTTCTAAAAGCTTTCTATAAATTACCAATACCTTAAACTATCGCGATTTCTTCTTATCATGTACATTCAATATTGCAGAGTTAAGATTATCACTAAATGCTGGAAAACTAAACTTTTCCGCAAAACGTTGTTTTCCAGCTGCTCCATATTGTAACCTAAGAGGTTTATTTTTTATTAAAGTTGCCAACTTCTCAGAAATATCTAAACCTTTGAAAAGATAACCAGTAACACTATCAACAATGGATTCCTTAGGCCCTCCAGAATTATGAGCAATAACAGGTTTGGAAGCATACATTGCCTCTAAAGGTACAATACCAAAATGTTCATCAGGTGGTGTATATATTACTATATCACAATTCATCAGTAGTGAAACTTTTTCAATATCTGTTGGGGATCTTAAAAAGTACACTTTTTCTGAAACTCCTAATTCATCAGCAAGTCCAATTAGTTCTAGATAGTATTCAACATTCTCTTCTACTCTTTTATCATATCCACCAGCCATGATTAAATAAAGTTTGTTATACTCTTCTCGAGTTAAAAACTTCTTTACCTCAGCTAAAACTCTAATAGCAGTTTCTAATTGTTTTTTACGTTCGTACCTATTAATTGAAAGTAAGAAGCACATATCTGGCAACAGTCTTTTATCCAATATTCTTTCTAATGTAAGTACATGAACTTGATCAAAGAAAGCTGTATTTATGGATGGATATAATACTTCAGTAAGCTCAGCATTTAACCTTTTGAATGTTTTCTTATATACTGATTTGGTATAAAGACTGTTAACAAATACTTTGTCAGCATATCCAGTTGTAATTTCTTCAACATAATTAAGTGGCATGCGATAAAGTTTTTTAGATATTGTTTCACATGTTGTTAAAAGTTGATCTGGATGATGGCAGTAGAAGACAACTGCTGGTATACGTAATTTGAGCACTGGAATGCATACAGAGACTAAATCACAGAAGACAACATCAGGACGGTCCAATCTGAAAATTATATAGAAGGCTGCCACAATCTGCAAAAATTTAGCAAATTTAAGTACTTAAATCAAAATTATATGAGTATTTTATTTCACATTTGCCTTTTCATTTATAATTTTTTTTTAATTAAATATATTGTACATTTTAGAAATTTTTCCTAATTTGAAAACAATGACTCATATATTTTTTATCAATTTATATCAAAGATAGCCAGGGACACAAAATAACTTTACTAAATGAAATAATAATGAATGACAAACATTTTTTTTTCTATTCACTACAAAAACTTCATTAGCTAACTGCACAGTAGAGAAATTAAATTTTAACATTGAAAATTATCAAAACATTTTTTGAAAAAGCAAAAGTCTGGTAAAGTCAAAACAGGTATCAGTATTTCATTATAATTGTATATCAGCGCGTAAAAGATAATCGTCAGCCGGCGCTTTTTTGTTTACCATTCTAATGTAGGCACAGGCCGCGAAAAACTTGCCAAAGATGTGTCGGGGCAACCAGTCGCCCACGACCGTAACTCGAAAAGTACCATCCTTGGTCTCAGTGAAGCAGTGTTTGGGATCGTGATGAGTCGTCACGAAGTCGACGTCGTGGCCGTTCTGCTTGAGTGCCAGAGCCGCGTCGACGACTAACCTCTCGGCGCCGCCAATGCCCAAGTCCGGGTGGAGAAACGTCACGCGCACCATCGTCGCTTTTTCCTCTCCTTCACCTCCTGCTTGTATACAGATTTATCAATGGCAACTCATTATATTGTCAACAATGCGGCACTGCTAGTTGAGTTCCGCGCGCGCGCATGCGGGACGCTGCTGCAGGACGACTCCGAAAAACTGGAGCACGGGGATGCGACGATTACTATATAGGTATATACACAGTGATTCTTAGTCTCACACTGACGGATAGAACTGGTTGGCGCCACTGTTGCCACGTTGCTCTCCGCCCGTGTTTACTTTTTTCGTCGACGCGCCAAGTGCAATGCATGGAAAAGAAGTCCCCCGTGTGTGCGCGCACGGGACAGTCGTCTGCAATTTGAAATGTACCTATATAGAGTTTATTTTTAGACGTCGCGCATACTACTTACTTATAGACGGTGTCATGCGCCGGATACTTTTTGCGCGAATGCGTAGTACGACCAAAAAACTACGCGAAGCTCTGTACCTACATTGCTAGAACTTTTTTATGGCTTATATAAGTTATTCAATTTTTAAGAAAGAATATTTTATTATTGTGTTTGTATTTTGAACATTATAACAAGTAAATTTGATTATTAAGTAAAGAATTAAGAAAATTATGACACATGATTATATTTTGATTTTGTTATGAAATTCATGAAACCTATGTCATCACTTTGAACTTAGTTATAAAAAATGTTTTTATTTTAAAAAGATACGACCTCTTTAAGAGGATGGCAAAGTTTCATAAAAACCTGATAAAATTGAGCACGATAAAAAGTAAATTGAAAGAGAGGCATATTTAAGTATAAGGTCAGGTCTATATAAAACGTTTATTTAAATTGATTTCATTTAAACTTTTTCGTGTACAATGAAATAAATAAAAATAATTAAGGTTTTTTAATTTTGAAAGCGCAGATCACCAGACTAAAGAAAGGAGATAAAAGCGATGCTCTGTGCTTTCTCGCTTAATTA
>JAPYZO010000386.1:0-29194 GCA_030522905.1 Torymus flavipes | reverse complement strand
TACCTACCCGTTTTATTGCATCCCGGTGCTTTTTCGGATTAGGGCCGACTAAACCTAAAAAGGACCAATCGGTACAGGCTAGCCGGATTAGCTATAGCGTGTGTACGGAGAGAAGAATGAGGAAAGGCCGATATCTCGAGCGTCGGTGGCGAGCACACCTATATAAGTAGTGGAAGAGTGTATTTACTTACAGAGTACAGCAGTAGAATCTTTAATAATGTTTTTGGTAATTAATTTTAACATTTTTCATAACTATAATAATTAATATATGTAGCTTTTTGTACAAGAATAAAAAAAAATTAAAAATTTAATTACTTTTAAATTTTGAGTGATTTTTATTTTACAAGTATATTTGCTATAAACAGATTCTGACTAATTAACAGATACATCTAATGATAAATATGATATATTGATATATCTTATATATCTTTAATTGTAACAATGTATATATATTATTGTCGAGCTTTAATGACGCATCATATACTTCAGTATAAATATTTATCAGAAGGAATTTTGTTACACGCGGATAAAATAACTAATATGCTACTATATATCTCTTATCTTAGAACACATAAATTTCTTTATCTTATCACGTTTCCTCATGCCGTAATATCGATAATGTATTTTATAACTGTCTTTCGAAATAATTATGGAAACATTAATCAGCGAGTCATATTAGTAGACCTTTTCCCATGAAATATATTTAAAACTGCATCTGGTGAGCTATACTAATTATTGCGTGACTACCTAATATTGAAAACAGTGCTAAATGAAGAGGTTACCCAAAATTTTAAAAAACCCATAGTTGTAATATGATTCATATTTATTTAAAATCATATACCCTCGCTACGCTCGGGTGCTAACATCACGTCATGCACTAATGGGCCACTTAAGTCACATGTATCGTAATATACTATTTTGAATCTATACATATTTTTAGTAAATATACTTCTAGATTATTAATACAGTATAAACGTACAAAATAGACGCCAGTGTTGAAAAAGTTACCAATAATAAATTTGTTTTATCATAATAAATATTAAAGTTCAGTGAAAAAATGAATCGCCTAATTGGTAACACCTTACACATATCGTAAGAAAAATTTTCCTACAAATATATATACACACAAAAAGAGTAAGAAAAATGGCAAGTGAGAAAGCTAAGTATACAAATCCCACGCGACAATGCATCTTACACATTCGCAGAGTGTTCCTTCGATGAGTCCGATTCAACCGAGACGGCGACGTAGCGCCGGCTCGCTCTCCCCTTATCTCTCGAAAGCTTTCCATGCGAGGGAGTACAGTAGTATAAGTATATATAGAGAATCCTCGCCTGCCGCGCCCACATTAATCTAGCCTTCGGTCTACAGAAAAATATAAGCAATCGAAAAGCGCATGCCGCTGCGGCCGTACAGCGGGGTGTCCGTGATACAGTAATGTAAGCATCGCAGGGGTGCCATAGAGTTTTGGGGGAGAGTATAGAAGTGCGAAGGGGAGGAAAGCGAGTTTGTTTTTCTCGGTTCGGGAAACGTATTATATACGTTTGTATAGACCTCGCGTGATATGGTGTGGGCGGCGGTGTGGACGGTCTCGCCCGAGTGATCTTTTACTGAGCACAATTATTGCGATATGTTTTGGCGCTCGTATAGCGTGTCTAAATCACATCGAAATAGCTGGTATCTCAAATATAATTTAGTTGAATATTTTTCTGAATGGTGATGATTTGAATATTTTATATATTCCCCTAATTAAATTAATTACGTAATGAATTATAATGTAGTTTTAAAAAAAGAACCACTGCCAATTTATTGACAATTAGCTTCCATATAAACTAAAGTTTTAGTTATTGTTCTAGAGTACATTGATTGTTTACATCAGTATATAGGTAAATAATTGTTATTTATAAACATGAATGTGTTTTATACTTTTTTTACGAAATTACCTTTATTTTTTAATTTATTTTAATCATTTTAGTTCAAAAACAACAAATTTTAGTGCCAAAGGTTTAAAAAAATGTTTTTAAACATTTTTTATCGCGAAATTTTTTTTCACCATTACAAAGCTTCCTCTTTGAGGAAACAAAATTTAATGTATATATGTACGTATATACATACCTTAAATAACTTGATTTGTCAAAACATATCGTGCAATGTATTTTTATGACCCCTATACGCGAAGCCGTAGGATCGGTTCTTTATATGTATGTATGTAAGTTTAAAGACGATATTTTGAATGAAATTCTTTAAAAGTCTCATATCCATATACGTTAATAGTACATTACATGCAATCATATCCTGAATTATCTCTAAACTTATATAAACCATGGGTACATATAGATCTTGTATATATGTTAGGTGTTTCATTTTAACTTCCACACTGAAATACCGCGGAAACAAAGCCATTTATAGAAAAAATTCACGAGATTAATCGCCCAGGGGCCTACATAATATATTTTCTGTTAACTATATATTTTCTTTAAACGTCCCTTTTAATTGCAGGCTTGAATCTCGCGATCCAAATATGAGTTTTCGTGATTTTTTTAGTGTGGGGCCTTTTTCAGGCCCAATATAATTATTTAGGAGCTTAAACATTATTTCGCGGTCGACTTTGGCTGGCCAAATTAGCCTTGGTCTTGAAGTGTCTTGAGAAGTTGGACCTCACAAGGATCTACGGATCACGTAAAAATAATGAGTCAACGATCTCATATGAGAACTATTGATTACTCATGTTGACGAGCGTTGCAGAGTAGCGCTATTTTCCCCCGCCCAAGTCTGTCCTCGCAGGGCGGGGGTTAAGTCAATGACTCGGCCCCGACAACACTTTATCTATAAGACAAGTTTTTTCTTATTTGTCGTTGTTTTGTTGTTTTTTTTTATTTTGTGTTTTTTGTGTTATTTTTCATGTGTGTACATAACTCTTAAAATCTAAATACAAAGATTTACTTAATATACACAAAACGAAGACAATCAGGTATGCATCTCTTATCAATTAATTAATCATCCCGGACGTCTGCACAAGACTGCGTGACGCCCAACGACTTTTCCGTGCACCTCTGTCAATTATTATTCCAATTCTTTGCCCAATCCCAATCGGACTCCCAATTCTCTGAATAATCCCAATCCCAATTATGTGCCGCCAGGATGGTAGCCGGTCCGCCACACCGTTGACACAAATCGTTCTGAAACGCGAATAGATGCTTTGGGGATGGACAATCCAGAAAGTATTCGGTGTAGAACCAATGGCTAGACTGAAAATTAAGAAAAAACCCTTCTCACAATTGCGCCAAGACGACATATCATTCTCGCATTCGCGGTATTTTCCAAAATTTCGTAGCTTGGCAAACCCTTCGTCGGCGTAGTCGAGATGCACCCGCTCGCCGTAGGTGTACCAGTCTTGGTTGTAATTATTATCACATAATGTAGGTCCCTCAGAGGACCGAAGTTGTTCAGGAATACCATAATCTTGTCATGATGGTTAGTGAAGAACTGGTAAATGCAGTTATGGCTATAAATTGGTGCCATCCTGATGGCTCCCTGTTGAACGACAAAGCTTCCATATTCGGTTGTTCGCTATCATCTACGAACTTTGTTCTGTACCAACGCGAGCACAGCTAGTGTATACAAAGCCGTGTAAATTTGGTCAACAAATTCACTTGTTGTTCTCTTCTCGGCAGAACGTACGGCAAATCTACGCACGGTCAATGAACGTTCAGACTTCATTGTAGCTTCTGTATAGAGTGTATTGTGGCGAGAGCTGTTAAAACTACGGGCGTGGATGAGCGAGTTAGCTGGAGTCCTGATCGACTCGCCACGATAGCTTTTCATTTTCATTTGACCGAGGAAGGTGGGGAGGATTTTCTTTTGGGGAGAAGTATATAGGGGGGGAGGGGGGAGAAGAAAGAAGGGCGACGGAGTAACGCAGGTATATATGCTTCAAACAAAAAATCGAACGAACGTAAGAAGATTATATAAACAATAATTATTATATCTATGAAAATTATTAAAAACTACTTTGCATACAGTACCAACGCCGCGACCGTCGTGCGGCCAGGCCCCATCTCCCTCCTTTTCCGGGTGCTCACGATTTGCAACTTATACGTACTTTTTTAGGCTTAATTTTATCAAAAACAAAAAAGTAATGGGTCATTCTTACGTAAAATTTCACGTTGTAAAGCTTTTGATTGGGACTTTTGTGGATATCTCACGCCGTTCTCGATTTATAAGCGAAAAACCATGTTTGGAAAGTATTCTTTTGCGTTGTTTTACGGAAGCTTCATTTTTTACCGACATTTTTAGTCCGTGTGTTCTATCAAAAATAAAAAATGCAGGCATTCCATCGAAGAAGTCGATTTCAGACCATCGTTGACTGACCATAATATGATGTTATATAACAAACTTGATCTCTATTTAAGTATTCTATAAAAAAAAAAATTCCCATAAGGTACAAATTATATTTTTTTAATTTTGTGAAAAACGTTTTAATGTAGTAAAAATAAAAACAAAAAATAAAATAAAATAAAATCCTTATTTAACAACTATAACTGAATTAATAATATGTAAATATTGTGTTGAATTAAAAAAAAAATCGATTCTTTAATTTTATCGTTTGTTTAATGGTAAAAAAAACCAAGAAAACTCCACTCCAAAATGTGATAAAAGCATAATATAAAAGGGTAACTATAATGTTACAAGAAAAGTTCTGGAATATACATATTAGAAATCGATTTTCACTTTTTTTTCAATTGTTTCGTTTGCAGCATTTCAAAATCTATAATTATATTGAGTATCCGAGTACTTGCCGAAGTCGCAGTAATAAAAAAATTCTTATATAAAGCTGCCACTATATAAAAATTTATTTCCAACTACGCATATTATTATCTATATATGTCTCCCTATTCCCCCGTCCTCATACGCAGACAGCAGCATCTTCATTCAGTCTCTCCGCGGGGCTAGCTCGATCAACGTAAACGATAAGAGAGAACTTTTACGATACGAATCCATCGGGCAGCGTACTTATATCCAGCACACTCGTCGCGCAATTCGGTTGGCGGCCTTGCGCGCCTCGGCACTCCCGGCAGTACTTACGATATTACTATATATTGAGCTAGCGGCGCACGCACACACAAACAATCCACATCCCCTCCTCGCCCGTCTCGCTCTCAGTACAGAGACAGAGAGAGCATCGCATTTCGCGTAAGAGAACGACGGAGAACGGAGGTCTGGTCGAGAGCGAGCGAGAGAGACGACGGGAACGAGGACAACGACGACTACACTACGACGGCGACGACGACGCTGCTGGGGCACCTTGGCGTGTGGCAGCCGCCGCCGATGGATGGAGCTCAATGGAATGGCGGCGACGAGATGGAAGAGCGCAGGTCCATCCGGGACTCGGGCAAGGCGCCCAAGCGCTACGGTAGCACGGCGAGGCACGTGACGCGCAACGAGACCCTGGTCAAGCACCCCGTCGCCAAGACGGATACCCTCCAAGGCATTGCCCTACGCTACGGCGTCACGGTACGAATCCAACCACACCACTGCGCGATTATACTCTGCTTCGGGGTTGCCCAGTTGACGGCGCGAGTGTATATTGCTCATCTACACCTAGCATTGTGACTTTTCGCGCCTACACGCGCTCTCTCCGTGTGTGCAATGCGCTCTCTTGCATCTTGTGATAATACGTCTCTCAGAACGGCTCTCTTTAAGTCTGGATACTTCGATCAATTGATTTTCTTTCCGTCTAATGTGGCCGAAGTGCTATTGCTCTCCTGAAACTGGATTGCAGGATTATAGCTGGCGAAAGCGTTATACTTTTCGGTGAACTTTTTAGATCTGGGATCAGTGTTTTACCCTCTGGGGAATGATTTTCTTTCGGATCTTGGTGATATTCACGTGAGATCACGAGTGTTCTTTTATTATTCGAGTTTTTACAATTCCAGTGGCCAAGGAATTTTAGCTTATAATTCAGTGATCAGTGATTGCAATTTTGGGAACTTTCACCTTGTGAATAAGACTTTCTCTTGCCTTTTATATGTTTTCGACAATCATGTGACACCTCTCCAGTGCTCATATTTACTTACATCTGGCATATCTTTTATTTATTTTCTTTCTCAACATTTCTCATATAATTACTAATTAGAGAATATTTTGTAAAAATAAGATGTTTAATTTATCAGATTCAAAGATACAAAAATTGAAGATATTTTTATCTATATAAAATTTATCATTTAAAATATTAAAAAGTTAAGGAAATACTGGCTATTGTATATAATTTCTAACTTCAGATAAACTCAAAATCATAATTTTATGACAAGTCCATTGATTACTTATATACTTAATTCATAATTATGTAATCTGTAATATTGCTTACAAAGTAGTTACATATATCTAAAATGTTTTTTTTCTAATGTATAATTTAATTTTTAGACAGAGCAAATTCGAAGGGTGAACAGACTTTGGGCCTCGGACAGTTTATTTTTAAGAGAGCATTTACTAATTCCAGTAAGTGCAGATAGCCCTTTATCTACGTCAAGTACAGTAACCTCCATTTCTGAAAGTTTTGATAGCACTAATAATGTAAGTAATAAGTGCATAAATTTTACTGTTGAATAATCTTTGATAATATAAAACAATGTTATTTTTGTATTCTCTTAGGCTTCTAGTCCATCATCAGTGTCTTCTCCAGTAGATGATGAAAACTCGTCAGTCAATGACTTTTTAGCGAAAATGGACTCCTCTATAGCAAGTGTGAAGAAAGAGATTAAGAAAGTACAAGGTAGTAGCGAGTAAGTTAAAATTAAAATTTTTTTTCTGATTTATTGCTAGTATTATACTGCAAATTTATTACCCAATGTTGCATAATTTTTCATTCTTTTTTTTAATCATTCTAATCAAGCAGTCTTACATTTCAAATAAGAAACAAATTCGATGTTATTAAACAGAAGCACTATTTACATACAAGTTTATTGATTCCTTTTTCTCTGGTAGAAGAATGAGTCATCTGTGACTCATCAATTTCTATTTAAATTTGTTTGAAATTTGGTAGATTAATAATAAAAGCAATAATTTTTGCTTTTAATAAGAAATAAATGTAATATGTTAACTTTATTGTATATCTTGTATATCTTAATTATGAAAGTAATGTTTTATAAAAAATTTTAATTAATCAAATTATTTAAAAAGCAGCAAAAAATTTACATTATTCTAAAGACAATAAAAATAATATCGAATTTGATACACATATTACATAAAAAATGTAAAATAAATTTTTACCAGGCAACATATATTGCTTCTATTACTTGATGTAATTAAATTATCTACTCTTTTCTTTAAATAATTCTTCAAGATTATAATTTCATTATATCAATTATGATTAAAAATTACTTATTCTCTACTCTTTAAAGTCTATTTTTTTTTCTTCGAAAAATATAATCAATACTATTTTTAAATTCATACCGTTTGAAAGCTTAATGAAATCGGAACTTAGAAGATGAAATTTTCTCAATGAATATATTAAAATTAAAATTGTCATTGTTGATTGATTTTTTTTATAGGATTGAAAATTGTTTTTCAGATTTCTCAGTGAAGGAGACGATACATACGTACAACGACGAAGAGCTACAGCTAGGTTAAGAAATTCTCATCCAATCACTTCGAATTCTCATTTGATTTCTGTAGAAAATCAACGACCTTCATCATCTGGAGAAATACAAAACTTACCTTCAGCAGTGGTCATGACACAAGGCAGGAGAGTTAAGACATCATTACAAAGGCTACAAAAGGAGCAGGATGAAATGTTCCAATTGTAGCAATTAACATTTATTCACTAACTCTGATTAAGAAATTCCATTGAAAACAGCAATAGTTATGAATCATATTTTGGTTAAGGTTTTAAACTAATTAAAAGATTTGGATCTGCACAAGTCTCAGTTTATAAATATTTTTTATTATAAATAATTATAAGTTCTTGAAAGCTCAAAAATATTTTACTGTTACACTTTATCATCTAAACTGCTTTAAATTTTTAAAATTTATAGAATGCATTTAGAAGAAAAAAAACGGAAATATTTTTAATACTTTTGGGTGCAGATCAAAGTCATAATACTATGAATAATGGTATAACATTCACGGAATTTGATTGATGAATTGCTAAAATTGTATTCGACTGAAAATATGCATAATATAATTATTGAACAAAATTATAATATATTGTTAGAACAAAAGTTTAGCTAAAATAAGCGTATGGTATTTAATTGTTACTAAAGTAATCATCAATTAGCGTGATTCTTGCCTTAACCAAAAATTGATGGAAATAATTATTTGATATATATATATATACATATATATAATTTTTTTTTTTTTTTTTAATTACAGAAAGACTATATTATTTAATTTGTAAAATGTAAATTTCTTCTTTAGAAACAAGTCTTTTAAAATATTGTTTCAGTTAAATTGTGATAATACTCTTTGAATACTTTAGTCATTTAAGTCTATGAGACTTAAAGGCTACAATTTTTCGTATGCTATTAAACATAAAATGAAAAGAAAACAAAATTGAATCAAGATAATGATTCATTAATATATATAATATATATTTATGAATTAGAGAAAATACGTGTAAAGACCTACTTGTTTTCGGTGAAATATTCTATCTAGAGAATATACGTAAGGTACTAAGTTATACTCTAGAGTGAACGCTGTATAGTTGTTGAGTAAATTATATGGAGTTGTAAAGGTTTACGCGATGACACGAACATGAGCTATAAAGGTTGAATGAATTACGATTCACGCGTGCCTTTGACTGTATTGGGTGACGCGCTGATTGATCACGTTTTGCCCTAAATTATATTTCTTTAATTAAACTTATGATGACTTGATTATATTAATGAAAATGTGTATTTTCTCCATGAATAATAGCAGAGATATATAAAATGCTAAATAATAATAATAAAACGTCCATCGTTTCAAATATGTGTAAAAATGACGGGAGATGCATGGCAAGTTGTTTCATATACGAATTGCTTGGCCATTGTTAGCAATATCCTGTACAATCTTTATTGTAAAAACGTTTTGCCAGTTAAAGTGAATTAACAACGCGACATAGAGAAGTAATTAGCTTTACGAATTTTTACTATGATAAAAATGTTTTGTGTCACAAACATATTTTTGGTGAAAGTACCTTTATCAAGGATATTTACTATGTTTAAAATACATAATGCACAATCTATGAAACTTGTTGATTGTTCTATCGTGATAATGTAACTCTCAATAAGTCTATCTTGTTAAATATGTATGAAGAATTTTATTAAAAGTTGCATTAGGTTATATTAATGCGTCGTTTGTGACACTGCGAATGTTGAAAGAATGATTCTTAGTTTTTGTTTCAATTGCCAATAACTTTATTTATTTATTTTTTCTTTTTTCATGAAAGCAAAGTAAATATATATTATTTTAAATTATAATTCACTGGACCATCACATTTCCGCTAGCAGCTGTGGAATCGAACAATGTATACTATGTAAAGATGATATATTCTACAAAAATTCTATGTCAGTGACTAAGTGACTCGTAATTAGATGTGTAAAAAATCACTGCGGCTTTTAGCATAATATTAAAATGTTCTTAAGAAAAATTATCTTATTCTATTATCCATATCTTTAAATTTTTAATTATTTTATTAAAATCAATTACAGTTATCTATTGTAGTTATTTTTATTTTCAAAATTATTCACAAGATCATAATTATGTTGATATGAATACATTCTGAAATAATAACATTGGCTACATTTAACAAATCATTATTTAGATTCGAAACGTAGACTAATGTGCTATTTTTGTTTCCTTTTTCTGGTAAATATACACTCTGTTTTTTCTTGGACAAAAGTAGACAAGTACAAAGGTAAAATAAATCTATACATTTGACTCAAATTTTGTTTTGAGTCCTCTAGCAGTTATTATCTAAAGTAGATAATGTAAAAGTGGCTAAATTATACGCGGCACCAGTGCAGAGATCATCTGGGTTTTACAGATCAAGCGTGAAAGTACGCCTCGAGAAACGCAGACACTCTGAATACAGATTGCATTTTTATAGATTTACTTTTTTCCGACCTGGATAAAATTTTATTCGAGCTAAATATATTTATTCATAGAATTAACATGAAAGACGATCGCTAACGCAAATCATAGATCCTTACATTGATAAAAGTAAAGTAACTGTGCTTTCCCAGCCTCTAAAAAAAAAAAAAAAAATAATAAAATAAAATAAAAAAACAAACAAAAATTAAAGACGAATACTTAGTCCGTTAATATTACTTCGATGTTGTTTTTTCATCGAATCGCTTCGCTGAATCGTCTTTGTACGCTGCAATACATTTACAGTCGAGTCTCTAAATCTAAAGGGCTGTCAAACTTCCAGGTCTTAAGATTGCTTAAAATTGTTTTATCATCTCTTTTCTTATAACGCTTTTTTAG
This sequence comes from Torymus flavipes, assembly GCA_030522905.1. Lineage (NCBI taxonomy): Eukaryota > Metazoa > Arthropoda > Insecta > Hymenoptera > Torymidae > Torymus > Torymus flavipes. The sequence goes on along the minus strand of JAPYZO010000386.1, from coordinate 18,729 downwards.
CGTTTTCTGTTTTACAGAATATAACTCACATATCCCCAACAGACACATACATATAATATTTGTACATGGGTAATTAATTATATCTGATGAAAAATGTATGTTTTAAGCCCAATCGAATCCATACACGATTCACTTACAACATCAAAAATAGACTATCGCCAAAGTATGCTCTAATGCGCGACACACCCTGTCGATTGTTCTGCTGCTCGATAGGAAAGCATAACTTCAGTTTTGACGAACACATTCGAGCTTTCATTTGCATCGCTTCACAGTCCTAATCGCAGTAGATTTTATATATTTAGTGCGAATGTTTGCTCTTTCTTTTTTTTCTTTTTTTTTTATGTACATTCTTATATCAGACAGCCATAATATTCATTTTCATTCTTTTTTTTTCAAAAACACGAGTGTCAACAACAAATCAAACAGCTTTTTTTTTAAAATTCCTTGTTATTTTCCAAATACTCAAAGAGAGAATGTTAATGCACTAGATATAATTCACTTTTTTGTATTGGTTTCTTTTTTTCATTTTTCTTATTTTTTTGAAAATCCACACACGACGTATAGACGTTACCTACAATGCAAACGCTGTTGTACGCATAGCGGGTAGTTGAGATGAACGCGATGTCGCTTTACGCACGGCCACGCGGCTTTTTACGCGACGAGCTTTCTTCATTTGATGGTGCTGCGACCGATGTGGTGCTGGCTACTCGTTTAGGACGGCCGCCTGGCGTTGGCTTGGCCTCCTGCGTTGGTGCTTGGGCTGGACTGCCTATAAATGAACAAGAACTTAATGAAATGCCTGGTGCCATTAACTTGTGCCTTGTGAGGCGAATTGACCATTTAAGGCTCGGAGAACAAATTGAAATACCGTCCAAGAGTTGTATAAGGAGATCATACCTCAACGCAAAAATTAAACATAATTTTTACTATTTAAAACTGACACTTATGTCATATACAATTACAGATCTTTTTATGAAAACTTTTTGGATGTCTGAACGTAACCACGTACCTAAGTAATAAACGCAAAGTTCAACTAAGTATACTTTCTAGTTTTTTTATTTTTATTTTTTGTTAGATGTTTTTAAAACATATATAATTAGCTTTTATAAATTTTCTTAATTTGTTTAAAATATTATTAATGATCTTTAATTTTAAACATCTATTCGAATTCGTTCTAGAAGTTCTCATTTCATTTTTTAAAATATCAATTTAAATTGAATTTTTTTTTAACAAAATGTAAACAAAATTGACTAAAATTCAAATATCATTGAAGAATTAAGGAGGTTCATAGGAGATACGAAAACGCAGAATATTCACGGGCTCTTATATGGAGACTCGGTTAAAGACAGCCGATTGAAATAGACAATTCACACACCTCTGAATTACAGTTGAAAACGTACAGATACAGTGGAACAAGTAGAAAAAAAAACAGATCAATCTGATCCTTCTTGTTTTTTTCTTGTTCAGCTGTATCTCTACTTTTTCAACTGTAACTCAGAGCTGTGTGAAGAGCCATAGAAGAATGCGATCCTATAAAAATGGAATAAAAAAAAACTAGGGAGTCGAGGTTAAAACCTTAAGAAGTTTTGCACGAAATTTCAACTCGTGTGACCGCATGAATTTTTGAGTAATTAACGAAAACGTAAACATAACGTTCAGATTGGCGGCTACGCGCGGAGGTGCAGGGTAAGAAGGGTCCGGTGCAAAGAGACATCCCTATCTTTGTCTTGCACCAAGACTCTTATGAAGCTCCTTACAAATAATTACCAATATTTTTCAATAAAAATGAACTAAAATAGTTTTATTTTAATCTGTTTTTTTTTAATTTATTACTCGTACAATAAGTAGTTAAAGCAGTTATGGAAAATTAAAAAATTATTGATTTACCAAATGTAAAAAGAAAATGGAATTGGAAATTATCGGAATCGAAAATAAATTTATGAAAAATCATTCTTACCTCGTGCCTTTGCTTTCGACTGTCCAGGCGTGCTGGCGGTACTAGTACTAGCTGCTGCTGGTTTGGCAGGCTGCTTCTTGGCTTCAACAGCTTTTTTGGGTTCGGCAGCCTTTTTCGGTTCAGCGGCCTTTTTAGGTGCTGCTGCGGAAGTTGTTGCTGTGGATGTACTGGGTCCTGCCACAACACCTTTACTTCTATTAAGGGCTCGTTCGGCTCTACTTGGGCCTTTCGGTGTTACAGGGGTTTGCGCCATTACAGCTTTAATTCCCAATCGCTTCTTAGCTTGGCCTCTTTTGGCTGAGACTGATTTTATGGCTGAAGAATCAGAATCCGAAGAGTCATCAGAGTCATCCTCGTCTTCGTCTGATTCGTCATCATCATCGTCATCTTCAGAATCGCTCGAGTCTTTATTGGATTTCTTACGTAGACGTTTTCCTTTACTGCCTTTGCCCTTTCCTTTTCCTTTCCTTTTCTTTAGCTGTGCTTCGTCTTTGTACAGTGATAAGTCCACTGAAATTTATAAAATAAGTATTATTAGTGAAATTTCGTTTTCTTGCTGAAATTGATACCTTTTAAGAAGGCTTATGAAAACACTGTTTTAAACAAACATAAATATTAATAAATTAAATACGTACATCCATCTGGATGTTCTTCAGTCACTGGTGGCTTTTCAGAAACTCCAGCTTCAACATCAATAGCCCTCTTTAAAATGTTTTCTGTTCGTAACAACTCGTATTTGGTCAGTTGATACTTATTTTTCTCCACTTTGTTTAAATTAAGATTTGTCAATATACAGTCAAAATCTAGAAACAAAGATTTTAAATAAATAATAAGATAATAGAGATAAAAATAATTTCATTATTATAATTAAATGTACCTGTAACGTCGTAAAAGTCTGGAGAATAAATTTCTCCATTGCTCTTGTCTTGTGACAACCAACGTATGCGTATACGTTTACTAGATTTGTAAATATTTTGTAACGCTTGACAAACGTAAAAGCTTCCTTCAGTGTTTCTCACGGCTAGGAATTCGTTCTTATAAAAAACAATAAGTTTGTCGTCAGCTGCTTTAGACGGTGTCTTTGATGTATTCTTCATGATCATTGTGTATTCAGGTAATGGACTCTGGTATGGAGTTGTTTGGACTCTAGTTCGTCGTGATCTAGGTCCTCCTTCCGAACTTGGTGTTTTCTGTTCCTTTAGTTCTCGAGATTTTCTCTTTACAGGTCTCGAAGAAACTGGAGTTTTAAGTTCTGCCTTTTCGGGACTTTCAGGTTTTGATGTCTGTGTTTTCGGCGATTTTTGCACAGGTGTTTCTACTTTAGTTGAAGCCTCCTCAGTTTTCGGCGTTGCCGGTGGTTGCGATACTTTCTGCGGCGAAGTGGCGCTAGGTGCAGTAGTCGTAGCAGTAACAGTTGCAGGAGCAGTACTAGTAGCAGGAGTAACAGTAGCAGCAGTGGTATTTTCCTCTTTTGGTCCACTAGTTACAGGAGTTTTCTTCTCTTCAACTTTAATTGGCGTTGTGGCTGCTGGTAAAAATAAATTTATTCACCATTAATTAAATTTCAATACTTAAATATAAATATATGCATATTTTATAAAAATGAGTGATAATAAAAATACTTCTAGTATTGATTATATTTTTTGAGAATTTAGAAAATTGAAGTAATACGAATAATTTAATACACACACACACACACACTAAAAAGTTTAACGTGATGTTATAAAATTAGTAATAATTGATGTAGGGTAGTGGCACTAATGAAATTCATTGTAACAGTTACTAAAAAATAAAATTGTTAAACTAATCAATAGTAAAGTAAAGGAGAGGTTATTTACTTCACGAACCTCGCGTTAAAGTTCAAAATCATTTATTTATTTTAATTAGATTTCCAACAACTGGTGCTACCACCCTATTAGCCACATTAAATTTTCTATAGATAAGTGCTCATTATTAATCTTTAACATACTTTTTCAGATATTAAAATGTATTCATTTTAATATTTTCTGATTAAATAAAAATACGTACTTTGCTGCTCACCAGGTTTTGCACCGGGAGCTTCTTCTTTCGGCTTCTGCGCCGCCTCGGATTCTTTATTCTGCTGTGGGATCGTTCCGTCCGTGGTTGAACTGTTCACTTTTGGTTGCTCTGCCACTGGCTTAGCTGACGCTAGAACAGCCGCTGGTACTGCAGTTCCAATCGCTGGTAGAGTGGACGTCGTGGTCGCACTAGCAGGTACGGTATTCGTCGTGGTGGCCACAGTAGAGACAACATTTGCAGGAACGCTGGGTGCTGGTGTTACCGGAACCGCCGTTGGCGCTGGAGTTGTAGTAGGAGGTATAGATATTTGAGTCGGTGTGGGAGTTACAGTTGGGGTTGGTGCGGTCACGGTACTTGCTGGAATTGCCGATACGGGTCCTGAAGGCGTAACTCCATCTATTTTATCTTTTTCAATCTGAAAATGTTAAAAAGTTATTAATGAGCTGATTTTTAAAATTTACATTTTAGTCAATAAATTGATGTAATGATTTGATGTCTTATATTTCAATATTTTGGCCTGTATTTATTACCTTAGACTGTTCTGTGCCATTTTGAATAAGTTTGTTGGGATCTTGTGGCTGTTCTGTCTCTTTGTGCGGCACTTGTTGTGGCTGCGGTAGCTGTTGTGTCTGTTGTTGAGATGATTGCTGTGATTGTTGTTGGGGTTGCTGCTGCTGTTGTGATTGTTGTTGTGATTGTTGTTGCTGCTGCTGTTGATCTGATGGAATGTTATTGGGAAAAGGTGCCTGGTATGCAGGTGCTCTGTGCTCCTGAATCAGGCTAAGAGGCTGACTTGGTGGTTGGAGAGTTACATAGTTTAAATTAGTTCCTTGCAGTGGTTTCATACCACCGCTCGACTGATCAGAGGATGGTACCACTTTTTGGGCAACCATGTTCATTGGCAACATGGTGTGACCTGTTGATGCAGTTGGCGTCCCTACTCCGGGCATGGATGACTTTATGGCAGGTGCACTCATGTCCCACCTGACACTAGGAAGAAAGCTTTTGGCTCCTCGAATGGCCAAAAATTTATTTAGCACTTAATTGTAGATCATTCAGTAATTTGCACTTAATCTCAATTTATTATAGTCGATCAGAAGTAGGAGTAGTTATTTACACCTGTAACAAAAATTTTTGGAGAAATATTAATTAAAAAAATTAATAAAAATAGCTTTGAATCAGACATTTATAAAATATTTTTGATATATGACTGTGATGATGACAAATTTTAGTTCATGACGATAAGGAAATAAAGGAAATTCAAAATAATAAACAATTATACATAATTTCATAATGTTTATATACTATGTAATAAATAATGTACTAACTTTATTAGGCTTAAACATGTCATCATACAAAATCATATTAACTACTGTTAATAATGAGGGCAACTAGCTTTAATTTACTTAATTTGAAGCAGTTTTAATTGAAAGACTTGATTTCCTTCATTTATTCTATTTATTATTCATATGCATTTTTATTTGTTTGTACATACTTTTTAATGAAATAACTCCAGAACAATAAATTTCATAATTAGAAAATAATATAATAAATTATTTCTTATTAAATAAAATTTATAAGATTTGCATATAATATATAAAAAAAATTATAATTTATAATATTTAGACAAATAATAATAACTTAATAACATTGAGATTAGATTATAAATAATAGTATTGAATTTTTTAATTTAAAAATGCAGTAAATGTATAATTAATAAAATTTTAAAAACATGACCTTTTATGATATTTATTTATTTTATCACATATTTATTACTCTAAATGTTAATTTAGTTAGTTTATATCTAGTTTGAGCTAGATCGAATTAGTACTCTTTTAGGCTGATCAAGTCTTTCGTCGGAAACCAATGATTTACGCAACACATATTGCACATTCTTGTATATCGCATGCGACAAGGCGATACTAGATTGAAAATTTCGCAAAATTCCAATTCATTAAGTGAGTAATTAACCCGTGCCATGTTTTTCGGCAGGACCACTCAACAGAGTCAATAGCTAATGGACCACTCATTCATCGCGGCATCCACCTCGAAATCCTCACAATGACCCCCAGCAGCGGACGGCCGCTGCCTGCCCCCTCTTTCTCCCTCGCTCTCCTCCATCTCCTTGTCAGCGCATACAGAATGTAAAAAGGCCTGCACAGAGAGTCCGGTACTGCGCATACCTACGTGCACTCATACAACTACGTGTGTGTATGTACACATACAAGTGCGCGGGCGAGCTAAAGAGAGACAGAGCGAATGGCGAGTCAGCCCCTAGCGCGCGCTATCGCCGAGCGAGAAATCGCAAGAGCTAGAAACTGCGAGAGAGCGGGGAAACGAACGCGAGCCGCGCGCGGAAGAACAGAAAGGCGAAGGCGGCACGGCGGGACTCGCGGGAGTGAGAGAGAGACGGAAACAAGTGCAAAGGGAGGAGTAGCAACGCGGCGGGAGAGAGAGAGAGCGCGCGAAGGAAAGGAGAGAATATGTAGTACGCGCGGTCGCGTACATAAAGGGGGGCGGCGGCATATCCGAGCGAGAGAGAGATAGACAGACAGAGGGGACAATTTACGAGGGGTGGCGCGCGAGCGAGCGAGCGAGCGGGCGAGAGTAAGCGCCGTGGGGGAGGGCTTCCAGTAAACATAAACACGAATCGAATTTTGCCGACTGCGTAAGGAGTCGGATCTCTCGCTTTCTCTCTGTTTCGCTCTCCGCCCGTCCATATATATGCGCGCGCATGTGTACGTAGCGTCAGCTCTCTCGCGGCCGAGTTTTATCGCGCCAGCGAAAAAAATGTAAGTGTGTGTGCGTGTATGTATACCTAGCGCTAGCGCATTCCCTTTCGTTCACGCCAAGATCGTTCTAAAGTGTATACTTGGAACACCGGGAGAGAACACAGAGAGGGACGCGAGCGAAGAAGTACCTACCTACGTTTACCCGGACAAATTTGCGCCGAGTCTCGAGAGCCGGAGTGCAAGAGGAGCGTGCACATAGCGAGAACTTGAAAGAGAAACAGAGTAGGCAGCTACATACGACGAACGAGACAATATATAGATACAGGCTATAACGCGGATCATGATCTTCTCGTCCACTCTCTCTCGCTCCGTTCGTATATGCCGAAGCGCGCGCGGCAACGACGGCGGCGACGGCAGCTCTTGCCGCGCTCGCTCCTCCCTCTCTCTCTCACCTTCTCTTTCATTCTCTTTTTCTCGCGTGTTCTTTATACTTTCTTCCTATTCAAGCTCTCTTTCTGGCGCGCGTTTTATACACTCGCAGCATTTCTCCGAAGGCGCGTTCGAGCGTCCGGCACATTCCACCCTGTGGTGGCGCGGCGCCGGACGGCGGCGGCGTTGACCCCCGCGACGGCGACGTCTCTTGATTTCTGTCTCCTCTCTCTCTCTCTCTCTCTCTCTCTTATATATATATATGCTGTATTTGCATGCGCGGATATCCAGATACACAGGCATGCACACACTCAAGCGCGAGCAAGCGTGTATAAGTAATAATCTTCTCTTGACTTTCACCTCTCCTCGACGCCTTATCTCCGCTCTCTGTTTTTCTCTCCCGCGCTTTGTCGCCGATGCCGTTCTGGGTGATGCCGCATCAACTCATCTTCGGAGACGCCGAGAGACACGCACGCACTCACACTGTAGTGCATACGCTATTATGTACATACACAGAGGCACACACACACACACACACAGGTCGCGTCGACTTACTAATGTATATCGGGCGGGCGGGCGGGTTCGGTAATAACGAACTCACGCGGAAGACGTCGAATCCGCGTTGCTGCTCAGGAGTCGGCTAATGGTGCTCTGCTGCAGCTACTACGAGCGGTGGCGGCGGCGCGCCTTCGACATAACATCGGCTGCCTTCGTCGTCCGTGTGCACTCGCACATTCGCGCGCTGCGATTATTGTACACCGCACTTCGCGCAGCACGGCCGCACGGCTGCACATATACCTACTTACTCGCGCACACACTTATGTACGCACACACACAGATAGTGTGTCCTCCCGTGTACGTGTGATGTGCGTTCCGAGCGCTGCCGAGTACCGCGAGGAACTAACTACTGACACGAGCACTGTATATCTGGCCCGACGCCGCCGAACGTCCCTCTGCACTATTGGCTCCGTCCTTTGCCGAGTCGCTCTCTTCTATCTCGTTCTGCCGCGCGAAAAGACACGAGCATGCACGCACACACAGGCGCGCGTAGCTTACGCAGAATTGCCGACCTGACGAAACTACGGAATACTGCTGCTGCTGCCGACGTCGTCACTGTGCGATGACGAATCAACAAACACATGCACGGCACACACTGTGCGTTCTTCCCGCTTGTCTTTCCAAGCCCGACGGCGGCGATACGAGGTCGGCTAGTGCGGGATGAGACCGGGTGCTATAGGTAGCGGCGACGATGACGACTGCTAGCTGTCTCGTCGCTTATAAGATAACTGAGGCTTTATTGCGCGCAGCCGAGTGATCCGAGGGGAAAAAACGGGAATGCCAGACGTTAGATGGCGTCGGTCGGTCCAAGCGGCTGCGACGGCGGTGCGGCGGTTTCACGTTTCCCTCGCCTCTTGTCCGTTTCGCTTCGTTCCGTACGATGTCGAGCGCGCCCGCGCGCGCGTTGTTCCTGTCTCTCTCTTTTTCTATCTCTGTCTCTCTTCCCCGCTCTCTTCCCTCGACGCTCACGCTCACCTTATCGATGGCTGCGCATGTATGCGTGCGATGCCTGCCGTCTCCGTTCCACTTGGTCCTTTACGCCTCGATCCGTCTTGCTCTCCGCGGCTACACAAGAGGCAAAATCCTAAGTCCTGGACGATGACCAGTAGCGATCTGCCCATCGGGTTTCGCAATTTCGAATGCTCTTTGACAACTTCCTGCCGAGTATTTAAGAATTGAACTGTAGCGCCTCTGTCGGCCGTTACCTTTTTACCTACAATGTTAACGCATACCACTCTGATCCTCTACTGTTTGTGTGCGTAGGTGAGCCGGCGAGCGAACCGTGTAGGCGGTCGCTCACGTCGCTGCTATTTCCCTCTCGCTCGCTCTCACGGCGAACGATATAAACTCTTGACGACGCCGCGAGCCCGCGACCGCGCGCCATTTTTCCCGCATGCGCACTAAGCGCGGCAAGATTGCCCCCCTTCCCCCTCTCTCTAGGTGCGCGCGCTCACTTTTGCCGGTTTTCTTTCTGTTTTACGCTTATACGTAATTTCATCGGCCCTTGCTTCATTTATATTGGCCAGTGAATGAATTTTAAAAGTGATTCAATTGGTCTCCTTTAGTCCGTTGCTTGTTTAATCGATGAGCAGACGAGCAGACCTGCAGTACCTACTATGGATTTTTTCCTGAGTACAATACGCGAATGGCGCATGATAAGGCAACTGCGTATATAAGTACTTGAATTTCGAACTTTCGAAGATAATGTTCGAATCGAAAATTCGAAGACGATTTGGTACCTTTTGATGATTTAAAAGTTCAAACATTATTTGAAGAAAAGTTTTTGATTTTTAGCACAATATTTTGATTCTATTAAAATAATTGTCTTCAACAAGTAAAACACACTAAAATAATAAGAATGTCTTATTAATCATTATTATTATTATCTACTGTTTATTTAAGGAAATATCAATTGAGAAATATAATGATATATTTACAAGTGATAAATATTAAAAAATTATTTATTAATCTGATATTTGATTCAGATCATGATTCACAGCAAGATATAAAAATATGAAAAATCATAACAATTAAAATTATGCAATATGTACAATTCTCAATAAATAAGATAATATTTTAATCATTATCGAGATGTAGGTTGAGAATAAAAAAGAGCCATTGCTGGATCTTCACTTTCACATGTGATCAATACATCTCTAAATTTGTCTAATATTTGTAGTAACTGAGATCTTCGAATATTTTCTAGATACATAATCTCTTCCAAATGATGCCCTCCTTTAAAATATCCCATTCGACATAATCTCTCAAGCAATATTACATCATCTGATGGGTAATCATCAGATTGATAGGAGTATAATTCATCTGTCTTGTCTAAAGACATATCTGCTTTAGAGTCATTAGGGGTGCCTTTGGGAGTATTGTTTAAACTCCATGCACTGTCATCTAATACTATAGCGGAATCATCTTCTGTCAACACATTAGGAGGAGTAGATCCATTAACAACTTCTCGACCATTCTGAATTAAACAAAATAAATTCATATTATTAAATGCTAAAAATATTAATGTACAATTTTTTCATTGAAATAAAAATTATTTAAAGAGATTTAATTTTCTTACTTGAGAAAGTTATTATAATGCAAATGAATTTTGTTTCAAATTTTATCATTAATTAAAGTATTAATAAAAAAATTAATTATTGTAACTGTCATAATAAATACATACAATAGATGAACGCCCATGAACTGTTGGCATGTACTGAACATAGGTATGTAATTGAAGTAGGAGATGATTTTTTAAAAGCCAAATAATCATCTTGACTAATTGTGTTTGTTGTTGAGGTTGACTTAAAGGATTTAATTTTTGGCTTATTGAAGTTGGCAACGAAAATTCACTTATCACCTAAAAGAGTGACAATTAAATAATACAAACAAATCATTTATTCATATAAATGTAATAATATTATACCTGCAGTAAACATGTTCCTGGGAATTGCTCAGAAAATGCTTCTAGCATGCGACTTGTTAATACTGCATCAGGAGATACAACATAAACGTTACTTTCACACAGAGGATATATTATTGTTGCTTTGGCCCAATATACCAAATGACCAGTTAACTGAAAAACTTGAGATAAAGCTAAATCTGAATCTGCTGCCAATGTTTGTAAGCTCTTTAATGGGTTGTACATCTGTATTAAACGATACAGAGCTGGTGAGTGATCAGTTGGTAAAGAATCCATTAAATCCATTGGCTCAGTTAGAAGTAGTAAACCATGATATGGCCGTAGTCTGTTCAAACACCTGTCAATTATTTCAGGATCTACCATAAAACCTTTTTTGTGGGTTTGATGAACTTTTTGTGGTAAGCAAAAGCTTACTTGTATCCATTTGTCAATCATTATATTAATGATTCCTGAAGTACTTAAGCTATTAAAAATAGATTTTAAATCACGAGCAAGTGAGCTCTTTTGTAATATTGTTTCATAAGGTGATTCGTCAGGATCACTTTCTTCTTCTGACCTAGAATTTCAAAATTTAGTCTTTGATTTTAAAGTTTTAAATAAGAGAAAATGTTCATGCATTACATAATATAATATTTTGTACACAAGTAAAAGATTTAGATTACCTCGCTGCCACTTCATCATGCGTTGACACCATTATTTTGATTTCTTCTGTAAGAAAACCACATCTCTTTTCCTCGTGCCTTAGAGCAATCCCTAATCTAAGAGGAAAACTTGTATGTAATACAACTTTAAAATCAAAAACATCTTCTACCTACCTTTTACTTAAATCATAGTAACACTTTACTACAGAATGACTAGCTTGAGCTTGCAAAGCAAAGACCACGTTGAAGAGCATAGAAGAATTTACTTCTTTTGGCCCTCTCGATGGGAGTAATGTTGGATGTCCAACAAAGCGTACTTCATTGACTTTTAATTCAAATTTTGTTTCACACAGTTCTGGCTTGACAGCAAAGAGTGTTGATAGAACTTCATCCGATAAACCAGTGAGATTTCCATTACTTTGTTTCGGGAATGGTATAGACTGCAACATACAAAATAAAGTTCAATAATTATGAATGTTCATTTATTTAATAAAATGGAATTGTATTAAAAAGAAACCTGTAATGAATCCTCTGCAATGACCATTGAATAAGGATTTTTTCTTTTCATGAACTGACTTGAATCTCGCTGATGATTTGTTGCATGTGGATAACGAAAAAGCATTCTGTCGCCTTTACTGTCGCTTTTGACAAGTATTATGCTTAAAGGATTGATTTCCATGGTGCTTTTTGTTTACTTATTACCTACATAACTTTATAAAATTGTAGAGTTGTGTTTATCAGCTGTTTGGAAATGTCAGGTTATGTTATGTTTTCTACTTTCTAGTTATATATTTGGACACACATATATATAAGAATATAATATGTCGTAATTGCGACCAGAACGTCACTTTACCGATTGAGAGCTATAGCTATAGGATTGCGAAATCAATACAAATGTATTAAAATTTAGTAATTGTATCGATTATTATTCCGTGCACATGTTACTTAACTAAATATCAAATACAATCAAACCAAATGCATGTTTTTTCTGTAATATGTATAAATCAATCAACTATATGATTTATTAAATTATTAGTTTGATAAATATGATTTATTAAATTATTATCAATAGATGTATTTATTATAATTATCAATACTTTTAATAAGACCATTGTGCTTTATAGAAACATTCAAGTAACTAGGATAAAAAGAAATTTAAATTTTACCCCTCACTTACATAAGTATGTTATACCGCGATTGCACACGTAGGCAGTTATTGCACCCACAACGGGTAAGAACCTGCCAAAGTGCCAACGTAGGTTCGGTACGTACTGCCATCTACTTATATAAATCATTCTAAAAATCAACTGTCGCCTGTCGGTACACGTCGGTTCTGAGCTGAACTAAAAAGAAAGTTATCAGGTTGTCACCACGCGTATCTTGGACAGAAAGCGTTAATTAGTGTAACAATGTTGCAAGCATGAGTTTTCAGTTTAAAAATTTGAAAGCCAATTGGAATCCCTGAAATTCGCTGTGAATCACCCATACAGCTGACTGTTCCCGTTTAGCGATAAGACCGCGCGCGTAATCTACTCTTGCTCAACTGCATATAGTATATAGCCTAAAATATACAAACGGTCGTTTGGGTCTGACAATTAGCGGAAGCAAGCGGGAGAAAACGTGAAAATAGTTGGAATATCATATCGATGATCGGGACGGGCCCGTCGGCGGCGATGGCTCACGGCGAGAAAAGAAATCCGTGAAAGAGATACTTAGCGCTACTTAGTGCGCGCGCGTGTGCTCGCGGGAGAGAGCCGTCGTAGTAGCAGCGGGGCGGGAAGTAAGTAGCAGCGGCGGCGGCGGCGGCGGCGATGGAGAGGTAGGGTAGGCCCGGAGCAGTGCGCGAATAGTCGCGGCAAGGTAAGGGAAGGCCGCGTGCGAGAGGAAGGGGTTTTTCGAGCGGCGGCCGATACTACACCTATATACCCGTGCACCTACCTACCCACAGCGCCGTTCACGATTGATTCTCGCTCTCTCGTGCGCGCTCTCGCTGCTCGCTCTCCGCGCTCTCGGCCGCTCGCCCGAGAAGGGAAACGCGTTAAAGTGGGGACGGCCAGTGGGACTCGCGCGCGACTCGAAAGTACAGTCGTCGTCCTCACATCGGCTCTCGCGCATAGCTCTATTAGAGGCGGGTGCGCGGTGCTTAACACAGCCAAAGGCACACACAGTCACACGGAGAGACACACTCTGCCAGCTCTGCGCTGTGCCGCTGCTGCTGCTGCTGCTCGTCTCGGATCATCCTCTCGGCCATGGCGTGTCTGGGCTCGACTCGGCGGCTCTGCGCTGCCCGCGCTGACAAACTGTGCCACCTGCGTCGCGGCAGCAACGTCTCGGGGATCGCCGGGAACCTCATCAACGACCAGCAGAAGACCGGAGTCGCAGCAGCCGCCACTGCCGGCAGGCTACTTCTGCAGCGCTGTCAGGTGAGTGTCCCCCCCGCCCTCGCAAACTTTCCTCGACCGATTGGCCAAGCTTGCGCGATATGTCAATCCTCCGACAGAGCCTAGTGAACCACCATTTCACCCCTGCGCCTTGCCCCGAGCTCATTTTCTCTCAGGACTTTGCTGCCAAGGGTCATATATCGCGCGTGTTCGTCTGCGTCGACCTAACCTCTCTCAGCCGCGCGTAACAATGCATCTAACGCGCGCGCGCGCGGGCGGGCGGAGAATTACATAACCCGCGGTTGTTGCACGTAGTGCCCGGGTCAGAGGCGAATCGCGTAATTAAAAAAAAGCTGCTGCTGTGGTGGCACGCATCTGAGGCGCCGTCTGCGCGCGGCCGTGAAATCGAAAGTTCCGATTCACGGCTCTCTCGCGGGCCCGCGGCTGTCTGCGGGGGAAAGTAGGGAAATCGCGGCCGCGCGCGCACGGCGAGAGCATGCTCGAAATCCACATAGCGCCGCACGCTGCCGTCAGCTGAGATCCACGTCTTTATGTGTATCTGTGTGTATATGTGAGGTTCTTGCTGCTGCTGCTGCTGCAGTAGCAGACGACGACGGAGACGGCGGTGTGTCTGCTAGCTGTGCGACCGTGTGCGCGGGCGCGAGGTCGGACGCGCGAAAATTCGATTTCCCGCGAGAGAGACTGTATAATAAGTAGCGGACCATGGAAAGTGTGAAACCAATGCGATTTGCCTTTATGCCAAACGAAAAGGTGTGTGCGCTCGCGTATGTATATGTATATAGTTACGCGTGAGAATGGAAAGGGAGAGGAGTGGACGGGTTTTTAGCAACGGCAATCGCAGAAAAGAAGACATTACTTTCTCCCGCGATTCTTCGACGCGCTCGCGCGCGCAAGCGTCTCGACCGCTCGGCAAGATCCGTCTCGTGCACCTCCGCGTCTTTTTGTCGCCCGCGGAGGTGTCAGAAAAATAAAAAGAAACAACCGCGAACGTGCAAAAAAAAATGATAATAATAATAATAAATGTCCGATGATCGCTGACAATGTCGATTCTAATGGTGCTCATTTAGCTTTCAACGCCAATTTAACGCTCGATGAATAAACAACGATGGTGACGACTGATGCCACCTGCTGCTGCTGTAGAGTATATAATATATCGTCTCTCGAGAGAGCCGGTTATCATTACGGGCACGTAGAGTGACAGCCGTGGCTTGTAATTCAAAACCTATATGTCGCGCGCGCGCCGTCGCGAGAAAATTGCGAATGCGTCGCGATGTGATTAGCGCGTGCGATGGTTTATTTGATTGTTCATGCGCGCAGCGTCCGCGGTTTTCGGACAGATTTTCCCTCCCGCGACGCGCATCCCAATCGACTGATTCACGCTGCGACGGCGATTGCGCGCTTAATTTGACGGCGCGGCACACGTAGGTGACGCTGTGTATTATATAGCTCGCTCGCGCGTGGAAGCTGCACTTTCTTGAGCCAGCCATAAAACGTGGAAGGAAGAAGTTGCTGGAGAAAAGTTTTATACTGTGTATGTGTGTGTGTTCGGCTTCTCTCTCCTGGTGCACGTGCCCGTAGAGCTGCTGCTGCGGCTAGTCAGTCCCACTTTTTTTCCCGTATTTCTCAAGACTCGTCCACTATACAGCGCGCAGCAGTGGGCAATTCATGTTCGTCTAGCCGCGCGCGCGAGGATATTTCTCAAGCTCTCGCGACGCGCTCTCCTGTCTCTTTCGCGCGTGTGTCTCTTCTTTTCGGGTAAATCTCTCTCTTTCGGAACCGCTGCCGCTGTTTCGGCATTTGCATGTGAGAAGGAGAGAAAGAAAGAGAGAACACCTGACGCAACGACGAAATACCGAACGCGTAGCATCGATTAGCGTTCGCTTGCTTACTCGCCTGCGCGAGTGAGAGAGAGAGAGCTCGTAATCTAGAAGGGGGTTTCTCACTCTCTCGCGCACGGGCGACTTGAGCAAGTGGGCGAGGCTACTTCCTTAAGGCGAGATTTCAAAATCGCGCGCGCTCACGCCGAGAAGCCACTTTCGCAAAGTCCACTTCCAATTCATTTTTCCCGCCTCTGGTATAATATACCGCGCCGCGTATTTTTCCCCGCTACACCGCATGCAGGTTTATATATCTCTATTAACATGTGGAGTTTCGGGGTGAATGTCGAACGAACGTATGCACTCAGCCTTTTCTAGCGCGTGTTGAAAATATATATGCATAATAATATATAGAGAGAGCGTTGAGAGGTTTTACGAAAATTAAAGTATGTCATCCATCGTGCTTTTTCAAGGTCTCCCCTTGCGCGCGCGCTGAGTTCGGGTCAACGAAAAGGAAAAAACAGTTTACGACTGGAAACAAAGTAAAAGTTGCATATGCATTATTTATTAATGGCGTTGCTTCATCTATATTATACGAAACTTTCTGCGCTTTATGCCCGCACGTGCGAGCGCGCGTGTGTTGTACCTGCCGATATATCACGAGGACGGTATATAGTGGGAATAATTTGGCCGCCGCATAGAAGGATATTTTTGGTCTTTTATGCCCGGTATATGACGCGCGCGCACGCGCCAAGGGGCCACCGCGGTGTCCGACTGTGCTGCTGTTTGCGCATTCTTGCACAGTATGATAAAACTCGTCGTCAACATCACTTTCCATAAAGTTGTGTATAGCTTCGATTGAACACGCGGGTGACGCGTTTAATATTGCGATTATAAGTATATAAGTATAAAATATCACGTGCATTTCATTAAGTATCTATGTCAAAGCCGTGATACTTTATATATTAATGCGATAGGTATATATAATGATATAATTTTTGCTATTATATGCCGATACCATTTAGCATAATAATAATTGTATATACTCAAATTAAAATAGATCCATATATTTTGTAAATATATATGGATACACGCGTGCATATTCATATAATACGCGGGAACTGTTTAGCTTTTATAATAACTCGATGAATATGCATTACTAAATCATTTCATTGACGTAGTACGGTACCGACTTGAAAAGTTTAATTGGTCGAAACAGCTGCTCGCCCAGCGGACGCTGCTATACTTATTCTTTCGCTACCGGACACAAAAGAAGTGTCGGCAGTTACACATTTTAAAGACAATTTTGCGACTAATTGCGTCACTTCTCTCTATGTGGAAATACTCGCGGCAATTCAGTTTCATTTGAAATCGCGGGCGTATGTGTTATATTACAAACGCGAAAAGACTCTGCCTTGTGTTTGCCACTGTTAAACTAACTATGTCGTATTAAAAATACGCACTACCTCGTGGCACAAATTACGTGGGAACTGAGGTAACAAAGACTGCATCATCTTTCTTATCGGACAGATAATCTACTAACAAGTTCCTATAAGTAATAAGCAAAAAGGCTTGTATCGTGAACTTGCACGACGGTATGCTCTTCAGCAATCATTACGATAGGCGAATAACGCGTCAATTGGAATCCTTCACGTGTCGATCCGTCGAAACCCATAACAGCACGCGTGGAGCAATTCATAAACGGCTCGCACACGCGTGTACCTCCCGATTGTTGATTCTTCTCCCGCACACAGCATATATACGCACCTTTCCTTCAAGGGCGACAGTCTCACACCCGCGTGACTCGCGGTTTAACAAACCGAGACGCAGCGTCGTTTTCACACGTCTATATATACATACTCCCGGGCGTGTATATGTGTATTACAGCCGAAACGAAGAAGAAGTATAGAAAAAAAAAAGTTGACCAAGTGAAGATGTGCTAAAATTCTCGGAAGCCCATCTGACGCAAATGAATGGAGAAGCATACATATATAAGCGTGCGCAGCTCGTTTGAATGGGGCGCGCGAGCATAGCTGCGTACGCGCGGGAATGCGCGCATGAATACTTTGACAATGCAATTATTAACGCAACAAATTGCCCGCGGCGAGGCGCGCAAGCGCGTCACTATTTACATAAAGCCGTACCGCCGTCGTCTCGTCCATTAAATTTCGTAACCGCGAGAGCGCCTTCTTGGGAATAAATTTTAAGGGTAGGTGTATGTATATATGTAGAGACTTGCTTGCATACACCTGGCGGTTTCAATTAGGATTCACGGTGCTCTCATGGATGCTATATCGAGTGACAAAACTTCCGGAACCGCCCACACTCGGTTATTTTCTGAAACGCGTAAGTTGCGAAAATTAATGGGGTAAGAAATTCGCGACAAAATTATAATCAAAATCGCTTAAATACGGCATATATCTTATAACAATATAGGATAGTTATGGTACCGTCTATAAAGCTCGGAAATATATCACCGAGAAACGAAAATATGTGTTGTATATAGGCATCGATAGGTACTATGTAGGTCTATGCTCGCATATACTTTTAATCATTCAAAGCGACTGACGATTTGTGACGGAGTGTGTCAAGGAGAAAGGTTGCATTGCGGTATATTATTTTTTTCTTCTTCTTTTGCTTAAGAGAGTACGATGTGCCACCTCTCGAGTGCACAGAGACAGGTTTTACTTTTGCGATCGTTATGCGTAAAGTAAACATTCATTTAAATCCCTCTCCCTTTTGTAATTCAAATGTATATATAATACCTCGCGCGGATATTCGAGATTTATTTTTTTCATGCGGTCGCGTTTTCTTCTCTTTTTTTCTCTCTGTATCGTCGTGGACTAGAATTATTTACGGAGCGCGCGCGCGTAAATAATAAGCGAACAATATTTTACGCGATTGTGCAAAGACCGTATCCCTGGCGATAATGCAACGCATAACTCACGTACGCACTTCTGCGCGTTGGTTTCGTGACGCAGCAGCGTACGCTTTTGAAGATGATTTAAAAACGTTGACGAGAGAGTTAACTGAACTCTCGTGCGGCGTTCTCGAAAGGTCGGCCTAGATATAGTTATTTGGCATATTGGAAAAGTTTAGTTCCATTAGAAGGATTCGACGCGGGAATCACTTTCTCCATTGTAAAAAATCACTCGATGCGCCTCGTTCCTCGTAAAGCGCATGCTTATACGAGGTTCTTGCTCTGCTGAACAATTTCTTTACTTATAATA
>JAPYZO010000384.1:0-42925 GCA_030522905.1 Torymus flavipes | reverse complement strand
GATCTTTTTTTCATGCTAGGTACATATAAGATATCTAATCTTAAATGCGAAATGAAAAATATTTTTATTTTCAGAGTTCTGATTAGTGGATAGGATGTCGTCTTCATTTTACCAAAATATCGCATATTTATAAGATTAGAATTTATAAGATTAGATAGCTTATATCTCAAGGAAAAAAAAACAAACTACGAGTACAGTACAGGGCTTCATTTTTCGGTACGAAAAATTGACTATAAATGCCTGTCAAAATCCGTTTCTTGAAGGTCATAATGTAACTAGGTATCTTTTTCACCATAAAGAAAGATGTACATAATAACAATGTATAACCTTTATTAAAAATATACTTCTTCACTTTAACTAATTAAGATTTACTTATAAAAAACAAAAAACCAGGAAACATATTACATTAATAAAATATAATACGCGGGAAATTTAAAACCTCGACCACTGCACAGAACTACGTAGAGAGGCTCGCCAAGAAGATCTTCTTTACCCTCAGTACAAAGAACATACGGTCGGTATCCTCTCGCGGCGGGAGTGTCGCGACTCGCGATCCTATATATTTTATCCTAGGAATCGTCATTAGCGAAAAATTTCCTGGACGCAGAACGAGTGCGATCTTGAAAATCCCTACGTTCGCAATGTAAGCAGTGGTGTGTCGGTCTCAGCATTTTAGATATATATCTATATATAGTATATACACAAGCACTCGGCTGCCGTCGGTGCATACCTACTCACATTCACGCCTTCGTTCCCCTCTTCGTACAACTACACAGTCGTAAAGTCCTACTCCGATCTGTAATTCTGTACGAAGAACTACATGTTATACACGCATCGTCCGCAGAGAGAGACCGAGTGTGTGTAAGAGAATAATATTCTTTTACTATATACTGTATGTGGATGCCGTCGTGTGGAGGAGGTCCTGGAATGGAGTCCAGATGAGGCGACAGCATCGTCGTTCTACCTCGATGGAGCTGCGGCTCAACGTCTTCGGTGAGTCGGACGACTCTTTAAGCACCTCGTTACACCTACACGCGTCTTATAGCGTTATATACCTTATACCTATATTCATACTGCACGAGACGGAGAGAGTATGTACTATGTGTGTGTGTGTCGCCACTGCTCGGAGAAATAAATAATACCTACACCGAGGCCCGAGACCGTAGAGAGCAGCGACGACAGGACAGTTCTTGCGCGCGCGGGCGCTGGGGGGCTGTGCTCTTCATCGTTTCTCCGTTTTATACTTTGGAGAAGTTGTTCGCACGCGGCACGACGTATTTCTAACGGCTGCTCGTTCGTGGAATGGCCCACGATAGGGCAAGGGCTGGCAAGTATAGATGTGTGTCCATTGGTATAGGTACTTAGTGGTAGAAAAGAGAGCTGCCGCGACGTATGCAAGCAAACGCAGTCCGGTGATGCGTGCGTGTGTCGTCAATGCCGCCTCCGACGTGTGTATAATGTACGATATATGGTAAAGATTTTTACTCCTCATCGCACGCAGTGGAGGGTCTTCGAGGCGAGAGGATGGTTGGTTGAAGAGTTCACGTGACGTGAGGATGTGGAAAGGTCAGCGGGAGCCGGAGTAAGGGGAAAAAGAAAGACTCGGGTCTGTACGCTAAGGTCGCCATTGTACACAGAGAGGGAGAAAGAAGGAGGGAAAGAGAGGAAAATAATGTTACAGGTTACAGCTGATGCAGCTGATAATGACTTTTCCAATTGTATAATCTTATCGGCTTTATAAGAGCGTGATTGTTTATGCCAGTCGTTGGTGTTCCATCGTGTATCGAGCCTACGCGAGCGCGTTGAAATATGATGATGGCCGCGTGAATCAGTCAACTCACAAGCCTCTTGAACAGCAGCTTTGTGATATATAGTTTTCATAATTATGTGATTTTTATCAATAAACCTGGATTGCTCAACATGGGTAAATTTATCGCAATTAGTTTTTCTGCTCGATTCTTTGAATACTGCAAAAGTTATGTCATTGATTAGAGGTTCATGCATGCTTCAAGTTTCCATGTGTTAAGTGCTGACACGCGTGATTTTTACTGATACCTGAAACGTTGAGCGAATATAATGCAGTGATGACTGTGATGTCGCGTATTAACGCAGAATAATTTTTATGTTGCAGAGAGTTGATCAAATAAAACTTATCAATTAAGAGAGTATCCAAGAAAATGGAATCGTTAGAGAGGAAAGATACAATAGCAGGGCCAGATGAGCCTATAAAGTCAGAGGGAATAGTGCCAAGTCCAGATACAAGTGAAAGAAGCAATGGTGCAGCTTCACCTCCACCTAATTGTAGTATTTGTTTAGGAAAGTTAGTCAACACGTCGTTTACAGATAGCTGCTTGCATCAGTTCTGTTTTACGTGCTTATTGCAATGGTCCAAAATAAAAACAGAATGTCCTCTGTGCAAGCAAACTTTCAAATCTATAATACATAATGTTAGATCTGAAGAAGATTACGATCAGTATCATGTACAGTATACATCACAAGTTGCGGCAACGCTGGACGTTACTGCTGATATTAACATCAGCGGACATTGGGATGCAGTTGGAGTTGGAATTCCTATTCGTCCTTTCATGTACAGGTGATTTAACTCACATTATTTTTGTGGTTATATATAAGTATAAACTACTATGTTTAATATATTTAATCTTTAATTTTTGTTTTCAGAACAACTATGGGAGCCAATCGCAGATATGTGTACTTGAATCCTGAAGCTGTAGCTCGGCGGGAACAGATTCCAAGTGTAGCTCCTCAACTTTCTAATGAAGAAAGAAGGCGCAGAATTTCAAATCCAACTGATTATCGTCGTACTGTTTACAGACAAGGAGTATGGGCAGCTCCATTGCCAGACGCTTTTGGGCGATATCGTGTATCAACTGCAGAATATTACAGGTGCTTAAAAAATTCAATTAAAAAATGCTGTGAAATAGAAATGTTCAATAAATCTATAATTTCAGGCGACATTCTTCGGAAATGAATAGGCTAATTCCATGGCTGAATCGTGAATTACAAGTTTTATTAAATAACAATCGACCTCATATTGCCTACGTCATGAATGTCATTACTGACCATCTTACTACATACGATATTCATAGTGTTGAATTCCGTGATATTGTTAGACCTTATTTTGGTATTCACACAGATCATTTTGTACATGAATTAGCAAATTACGCTCGCTCTAATTTTGATTTGGTTGGTTATGACCAAGCTGTAACTTACATCCCAAATAGAGGTATGAACTTAAGGAATCATTTTTTAATTTTTTTAAAGATATTTTCTAATCCTTTATTTCAATTTATAGGTCTTTCAAATGAATATGTTTCAAGAGCTATCTCACCAACACCCAGCACAAGCAGCAGTTCTTCAAGTGATTCAGATATACGTATACTAAATGATGGTTTGGGGAATAATAGGTATGATCCTCGATATTTGGACATGCCAGGTATGCAATGTTTATACTTTTTAATTGAATAACAAATTTATTTTCTCGGATTATATGGTATATGCTGATTATTTTAGGTCCTAGTACAGTGGGACAAGCATTTCGAATACAATTGCCTTATACTGCTCCAGATATTCTCACAATATCGTCAACATCGTCATCATCGGAAAATGAATGCGAGATAATTGGTTATGTTAAACCTCGTCATGAAAGGACGCCAGAAATTGTCGATTTATCGTCATCAGAAGCAGAAGTAAATGCTGCTTCATCACAATCTACATCTGCATCCACATCACATGAAAATACCCAGTAAGTTAATGATACACATTTACAACTACAATAATTACTTTACATAAATTAAACTCTGAAAGATATAATAGCACGCTAAACGAATTATAACGTAATATGTTCTGTTTGGTTAGCATGAAATAATAATTCAATTCGTTTTCGCGTGTAACCACAATTTTCTTGATGTTTGAATTTTGTATTTTCAGAACTGAAGCTCTTTTACCATTGAAAGAAGAAAATTTACCTAGTACATCTTCCTCTGGTAATAATAATAACAGCAGGCAAACACGACGCTGTACCGAAGACATAATCAAAGCCAAAATGTTTGATTATTATTTAGACTCATCTAGCGCTGAAAGTGATAGAGAAGAAATTGACAGTGATTACAATCCATCAAGTACGAAACCACGACGACATAAAAGCGCGCCGAAAAAATCATCCAAGAAGGTCACGCGAAAACTGAGGTCGCGAAAAAGGAAGAGGACAACGGTTGCACAACGTAAACGTACCAAGACACGAACTCGATCGTCTTACTCCAGCTTCTGTAGTGACAACGAGAGCCTACCGAGAGAAGCTGCGTCCAGTTCGCGCGGCACCAAAAGATATTTGCCAAAAAATTCAGATGAGTCGGGTAACGACAAAGTAACGAAGAAGAACAAAAAAAGTAAAAAGGCCAAATGTTCAAAAAGACCCAAAAAACGAATCACCGCGTCGAGTTCGACGTCCAAGACTGTTTGTCGCAACTACAGTAGCAGTTCTAGCAGTAGCTTGAACAGCGACAGTGATAGCGATAGCGAAGCCGAAAATAATAAGAGCAGCAGAAGGAGACCGACGAAGTCCTCGGCGACAAATTCCTCTCACTTCACCTCGTCCGACGACAGGTCGGGTCCCGAAAAAGTCAGTATCACTGCGGGACGAACAAGGCGGCGAACAGACAGCCGTTACAGTGACACTGATCCCTCAGACTACAGGAGGTCCGAGTCGTCCATACACTCGTCAGCCGAGAGTCCGGGCAATCGTGACAACTGGCCAACACCGACCCTGCTCAACACCGACAGTAGTCCACGAAATACGAGCGAGGAAGAGGTAGAGAAAAAGGAAGAAGAGGAAGAAAGCCGATCGCCTGGTCAGCGCAGCAGCAGTGCTTCCTCCGACGATCCGTCCTCGTGTTCCAAGAAGAAGACCAACAGCAGCAAGTCGATGGCGGCAGTGACGACGACAACCGACGCGTCGACCAGTCAAGCCACCAGTCAGTCGAGCGAGAGGCTCAGCTCGACCGCGGCCACGCCGTCAACGACGACGACAACGGCGGCGGCGTCGTCGGCCTCGGCCTCGAGCTTGAAGAGCGATTCGCCAACCGAACATTCCCCGTCGTCGTCGAAAACCACTCGAGAAAGACATCGATCTCATAAAAAGCGCAAAGAATCTAAGAAGCGAAGACGGTCCCGCAGCTAAACGGATCCAGCGGATGTGAATTGTATCTAGTTTCTTAAGAGAGCAGTACTAGTAAAGTACAATTTCCAAATACGATCTTCTCGCTCTCTTTTTTAAAAGTGTACAAGTTCGTTGTATTTAAGTTACTTTCTGTTTTTATAGCCATGGAATATTTTGTACCGATGATGTTTTTTGACGGTTATCTATTGAAATATGGAACGTCTACTAATCCCTTAGTTCTATTTAAAAATAAATTTAATTCAAATAAAATTTTTGAAAATTTCGAAAGCATATATCCAAATAATCGTTATATAAAACGTTTAATTTTTGCAGGAGATGGTTGATACCTTTGTACAAGTGATATTAATTTTGAATTTTCCAAAGAATTGAATGTTGTTAAACATTCGTCGTCATGGTTTTTCACGTGAGCTTTTATTAACAAAA
Source organism: Torymus flavipes (assembly GCA_030522905.1). Taxonomy (NCBI): domain Eukaryota; kingdom Metazoa; phylum Arthropoda; class Insecta; order Hymenoptera; family Torymidae; genus Torymus; species Torymus flavipes. The sequence goes on along the minus strand of JAPYZO010000384.1, from coordinate 37,305 downwards.
TGAACGAAATAAATTTTGACGTTCTGACATTATAAGTACTTAAAATTTTTGCCTAGGAAATCTCTTAACTATTAGATTTTTAAATATTAAATCTAATTAATTTTTTATTTTAAAACCTGATAGATGCATGATTGAAAAATTGAACATAAAATTTTTGAGTGAGCCTTCTTGCAACACTTTTATAAAAACAAAATGTATATATAAATATTTAATCTTTCCATCCTGTGCTCTGGAATATTTGATTTATTATTAAATTAATTGAAGAAATAACGATACTGTACCGCGTGAAATAATGAATGAACATCGAGAGGTCAAGTTTTTGAGCGGATTCGAAACTGTCAAGACATTAAATACGTGATAAATACTACAATTACAACCGTAAACTTCTCATTTATAAATAACTTTTCTTATTTTTATTGTTACGTCTTTATGATAATCATTACATAAAAACTTCATTTTCCAAAGAGATGTATAAATTTGCGCCACTTAATTATGAAAACGCTAGTTTTCCGCATACTTCTCGATTAATATTTGTATATCAAATCGAATTGTAAATTTACCAGTCACCATATTTACCATTTCTTTGGAGAGAAAAGTATGAAATAGGTTAACTTATATGCTTTCTAAATAATTATAATAGTTATTATTTTATGAATGTATTATTGCTTTTTGCATTTTGTACAAATTTCAATAAACAAATGGAATAAATCATTTACGGCCTTACGTGGGCAGTGCAAAAAATTATATTAAATTGTTATAATTAGTTCTTTTAAGTGGTCAATAATTTTTAAGATTACTGGTTTAATTATATGTACATAAATATTTATTTAAATGTATGTAACAATTTGAAAACAATGAAAATATGAATGATTTATTATTAACAATGCAAATGGAAAGTAATGAAAACTATACAAAGTGAAATCCTTCTTGGTTGAAAGCATGAAGAAGGCTGTAACAATACCATTAAAATTTATTAAAAGCCAAATAAGATTATAAAAAAAAATATCCATACAACAATATGTTCTGAAATCAAAATAAAAATCAAAGACTACGAGTCTACTTAGAAGCTCCACAAAATGTATGTGAAAATTATATAAAAAGTGTTTGAAAACTACATGTAAAGTTCATTCACAAGTTTGTCTATTACTTCATTATTTCAATGAACTATTTTTCTAACATTTTATAGAACTTAGATACTTAAAGTTTAAAAAAATTCAGAGAATTTTGCTGTATTAGAAAATGTGTTGGAAAGTTATAAGAAATTATTCAATTATTACCTCATGAAATCATCAGTATCCATTGATCTAGCTCTTAAATCGGCTGCTTTATTTTTGTCCAAAATAGAATATACAGCTTCTTTTATGTCAAAATCTTCTGGAATAATCTGGAAGATCAAAACATTCTCATGAAATTTGTTATTTTCACAATTGCATGTTATTTAGTGAGGGACTTACTTTGTTATTAATACTACAATGAAGTTTATAGTTCTTTTCCATCATGGCTATAACAGATGATTGTTTAAATGCGGCCGAAAGTGTTTTGTTTTTTCTTACAAAGGCTATTCTAGTTAGGCCATCCCATTCTTGATAGTTTATTGGGGGTGGGGGATTTCTTGGTTCTATTCTTACAACGTTTGATTCAACTTTTGGTGGAGGTCTAAAATTATTTTTTCCTACTTTCATCAACATATCTACTCTTGCTAAAAGTTGTGTATTAACACTAAGTCTGCAATAGTCTTTATCTCCTGGTTTAGCAACCAGACGCTCGGCAAACTCTCTTTGAAACATGAGTACAGCACATCTATGAAAAATGAAAAAATATGATTATTATAAATATTCAATTTATAAAAAAAAAAAAAAAACATTTTTAATTTACTAAAACTATTAATTATGAAATATTTCTTATTATTTCATACCTGAAAATTGGCCTGTGAAGGAGTAACTTAAATACTAATGGTGAAGAAATTTGGTAAGGAACATTGGCAATACAAAGATCAAAAAATGGAAGATCCATTTTGAGAACATCTCCTATCATGATTTGAAGCTTTGGTTGTACTGGTGTACCCATAACACGTTTCTGTAATTCAGCAACCATCCGATAATCAACTTCACATGCAACAACTTTCTTTGCCTTCTCTAACATTTTCACTGTCATGTTTCCGGTACCAGGACCAACTTCAAGAACCACATCTGTAGGCCGTATAGCAGATTTGTCTACTATACTTTGAATAATTAAAGGGTTTTTTAAGATATGCTGTCCAAAAGTTTTGTTGAAGAATATTCCTACAAAATAAATTGTTATTATGTTTGTTATTATCTAGTAATAGAGGTTAGATTTAGAAAATCTTGAAATAATAGTTGGATTTAAATTCAAATGTCAAACCTTGTCGGAACACCTCCTTCTGAGCGCCTATAGACTTCTCTCGTACAATTTTCGGCATCTTTAATGTTTTATTATAACAATAAATAAGGTCACATGTGTTTTGTTTTAAAAAGACTGTCAAATGCGTCAAACACGTGCAGTGGAAGAATTTGCATATTTGTATTTCGGAGTCGCATTACCTTTAGTCGATAACTAAATTCAAACTTATTTACACGGTATAATTAAATGATTTTTTTATCTTAAAAAAAAAAGTAACTAAATATAAAAAAAAATTGAAGTAACAATTAAAAATTTTGATTGGTATCGTATAACATCTACTTTCAATTATATATACTAAACATATTTTCAAAGCAAACAAGACGCATTTGAGTTTCTTGTTGAGCAGTTTCCAGTCTCGAATCGTCAGTTCGTTTATGGCTGAAGTTCATCATCTGACAAGGCGTTGACGTCATCTTGCGAGTGTCTTTATCATAGACTACTTAGCATCTTCTGATAAAAATTTTTCGACTCGATTGATAAATCTAGAAATGTAATTTAGCGTTGCAGGCTTACAGGTTAGATTTACGGGATCATCCACTCTCGTCCAGGACGACAAATGTGTCCTCCCGTCCGGAAGTTCACGCCAATGACCAGCTGACCCATAGCCCGTCGATATTCGATTCTCGTAAAACGCTGTCTGGGTCTCGTTGACAAAACCCGAGATAAAGAGGAAAGGTAAAAAAAGACCGCCTCGCCCTAATGGCGTTGCAAATGTGCCAGGATACGTCGCCGCGACAAACTTTCATTCCTCAAATAGGCTAACGTCAGTTAGCGCATCGATTTTGAGGCGTGGTGGAAAATGCAAGGGGATCAATGCGACTCAAGATAATTGCTACAAAATGGAGCTGAAGGTGTGGGTCGAAGGTATACAACGCATCGTTTGCGGTGTCACTGAGACCACAACTTGTCAGGTTTGTTTCAATCTCGTTGTTTACCAAGCTCCTCTGGACGTCCTGCATGATTGCTCTGGTTTTTCAACAGGATGTAGTCTACGCACTTGCACACGCAACTGCCCAAACTGGCAGATTCACTTTGATTGAACGTTGGAGAACCAACGAACGACTTCTTGCGCCATATGAAAATCCATTAAAGGTAATGTACAAACATTATTAAGCTAAGAATTTTTCTGGATGGCTATTCTTTAATTAGACTTAAGTTAGCTATAGATTGTAGATAAACGTAGAAAGCTATTATTAGAAACTGTTACTGACCACATATATATATATTTGTTCGAATGAAGAAGGTTTTTTGACAATCAATTTATTTAAGGAATCATTTTATTCTGCACCATAATTAATAAGAAATTATTTTGAATCAATAATAAAAATATACAATAAAAAACATTTTTCCAGATATTAATGAAATGGGGTGAATATGCATCTGAAGTACAATTGATACTCCGAAAGTCATCACCAGATGGAAATAAGAATGCAGCTTCTGCGAATTCTCGTTCTGTACATACAAATCGTGCTAATGGAATGCAAAATCCTTTGGCGGAACATTCTTTAAATAATAGTTTACATGAAAATGTTAAAGGTAGTCCAACAGTAGGGACAGAGTTTGATGATGTTCAAAGTGGTTTAGAAAGAAATCGTGATATTAGGAAATCATTGACTTTTAGTGGACTTCATGGAAATATGAGTGAAATGGGTCCAGAAGTAATAAATTCATAAATACCTCTTCAAATTATTGAATTCAGTTTTAATTTGCTTTACTTTCTTCTTTTATATATTTAGGTTCAAATGGAAAATGTTGCCATAGTTCAACCGACGCCACAATTAAAATCAAAAGAATTTGGAGCAAGAAAAACCTCGCAAAGGCTTGCTCAATCTCCTACTAGATCTACTAATGTTGATGGTAAATGTATTTTATATTTTTCTACTATTTTTAATTATAATATTGAAGATATCAAATATAGAGATCAATTGATACAAAATTAACATAATTGACACTAAATACTTGTTTCAGCCGGAAATATTTATGCATCACAAAAGAAAATTCGTGAAGTGCCTCCTTATAGAGACCCTCCTGGTCCAGTTTCGCCTCCACAAAGGACTCTGCCTCCTTACCGAGATCCTCCTCCCCCTAATTTAAATAGTCCAGGAAGATCACAGTTCTTACCCAATACCAGTAGTAGTCCACATTTATATAAAGAAGAATCATCACCTAGTAATGCTACAAAATCGAAAAGAAATCTCATACAAGTAAATATCAGAATTTAAGTAATAAATATTATTAAATTAATAAATATAAACTAATTTAAGATGATAAATTCTTAGGAATTTCAAGAAACAAAAAGTCAAAACCAGACTACTAACCAAGTTTCAGGACAAGGGCAAAATATGGTAACAGTAGCTTATACGCAAAGGTATGTTGAGCTGATCAGACTAGTCAATAGGCAAAGAGATACTATTAATGCTCAACAAGCAGATTTAACAAAGGTAATAAAATTTTTTTTAAAAATGTTATAATCACTTAATATCTAATTGATTTTCTGTATAGTATGATGCTGAAATTCTATACTGGGAAACTAAAAATAGAGAACAGATGCATCAAATGGATTTTATTTCTCAAGAAGTAAATAGGCTTGAATCAACTAATAGACTTATTGAAGATCAGGTATTTTATCACAAATTGTAGAAATTAATATTATTTACTTTTATATCCATTCAAATATATATTTGTTCTAGTTAAAGGAGTTAGCTCATGTCGAAGAAGAAAGTGAAATAGTCAGACAACAAGAAAAGACCTTAAAATCTGAAATAACACTTTTACGTTCGAAACTGGCTAATTGTGAAACTGAATTACTTCAATGCAAAAATAAAATTAGGTAAATTAATTTTAATATTCTTATAATACTCGGTATTATATTCTTAATCTATATTATTTTAGACTTGTTATGGAAGAATTGTCTATGGAGCAACATAACATTAATCGCGAGGCTGATGAGCATCAAATGATGGAAAGGAAACTCATAGGTGAAGTTGAACATCTTCAAAATGAAGTTGAACAAGTAAAGCGTTCTACAGAAATGGCAACACAATGTGCAGAAACATTGAAACAGAAAGTTGCAAGTTTAGAAGCTGCCATTGTTGAAAAGAAATTACAAGTTGAAAGGCTTGTAGCTGACATGAAAGAAGCTAATTTGCAAAGTTTAACTGTTACTTGTCAAGATGAACAAGTTAAACATTTATTGGAAGGTAAATCATATTATATTTTTACCATCAGACAACACTAAATAATTTCTAATAGAACATTTCCATCTTGCAAATTGAGAAAATACAGTACTATTTTTACTATATACCAAAACTGTGTCATCTTTATGAAACTTAATTGTGAAATATCATACAATGAACTATTTTTAAAATTAATATTGCATTCAAATTAATAGTAAAAATAAAACTGTATAGTACACATAATTTATTATCATTGAACTAAAACTATTAACATTTGCATTAAAGTCACAAAAATACATTACAATTCAAGCACATTATTTAACCATAACACATTCAGTCTCATGACACAACATACACAAATCAGATTTACAATAAAGCCACTCGAGACATCATGCACTCTTTTCCATTTATCACTCGCATATTTCATACTTAAGGCTATTAGGTAGTCAAATGGTTTAAAGAAATTGGTATATGTGTATGGCGTGACAAAGGGACAAATATTTTAAAATTTAAAGAATTTTATGCCATAATATAATTAAACATTTTTGATTTGTTGATGACACATGTTTTTTTATAATAAATTCTTTAATTACTCTTAAAACTGATCTTATTAATTCGTGCGTTTAAGAAAAGTTTAATTAGAAAAGATTTATGTAACTTATTAATATTGAGTTTCAAAAATATTCTAAGCAAGGGATAAAGTTCTAAAGATAACAAGAGTTATAACTAATGAGATGAGATTTTTTTAGGGCTTTATGAGGATATTCATCTACTGTATGATAAATCAGGTAAGCCAGCAGTTCATGCTCTTTACAGTAATAATTCTTATGAGTGGGCAAAATGAAATATATGTACAATTTGAAATACTGATCGTTAAATCAATTATCTTGCAAATTAAAACATCTTTCAAATAATATTCTATGCAGACAGAATACCACTTACAAAAGACATAATCAGAAATCTATTTTTTGACTGCCTGATTCCTTCAAGCATGAAGTATTTACATATCGATTTCTTATATGAAATATAATGTAATTATTATAAAGATAAAATATTTGTTTAATTACAGGAGCTCATAAACCAGGAAGTACAAGGAAAATGATAGGATCCCCAAGGCAGCTAGAAACTGCGGTGCCTACAAGTAAAAATCCTCACGGTGTGTGGGTTTAATGGAATAGAAATGATCTCTTAAAATTTATATACGATTATATAGTTAAAGAAATATAGTTCTCTAGTTACTCAAATATTGAGTGATAGAACAATCAATCAACAATGATACGTTAAAAATCGAGTCAAATTAGCTTATCATCTTTGTATTTTAAATAATTTAGTTTTACTTTATGTAATCGTTGACACCTATACACTTAGTATTACATACTTGTTTTTCTAAAAAAAAAATTTTAATAAGCACACACTGCCATAAGTGTTATATTTTAATTAAAAATCTATTTATAGCTTTTGCTGAAATTGTCGCCCTAAGTATTGCCTAAGCCATTTTCATTATTAATCACTATTTGTTATAATTAAAGCATTTATCTTAATAATTTTAATTATTAATGCTCATTTGCCAAAGTGTATTAAATTTATGTAAATTGTCTCATGTATTAAAATGCACATATCTTGTCAATGATAGTGACTCAGATTTGGATTTAAAAATAAAATTAAAAAATCTATCAATAAAAATTTAATTAGTAACATGTAACTAAAATACCATGAAACTGTAAAACATTGGGGAAAACTTTTATAATAAATTTAATAAATAACATGAATATTAATAAAATTGTTATTTAATATAAACAATAAATTACCAAATAATAAACAATATTTTTTTATAAATAGTTAAAATAATTAATAATAATTAAAAAAAGTAGAACTAATTAAATAATTAATTTTTTTAGAATTCAACATGACTTTATTATTAACTATGCAATTTACATTTTGTCATACAAAAATTGACATATTTTTATTCAATATGAATTAAAGATTATTTCCATTATCATTAGACATACACTTCTCGTATAAGCAATAAATCTTGGTCAAAATAAATTTTTTTTTATATTAATAATTTATTTACAATTAAAAAATTCTGGACTTTCTCGGTATTCATTTTTTTGTACTCCTATAGCTTTTTTCTTCAGCCTTTCCAAAATTTCCATTTCAAATGTAGTAGCCACTCCATTGTCTCCAAAATATTTTATTAATTTTGTTAAGCTTTCAACAGCTTCATCATCAGGCACTTTAATAATATAAGGCTTTGTTTCATGAATTTCAATTTCCTCAGTATTCATTTCTTCACTATCTACTTGCTCATTTTGGCCTAAAGCAATAATATTTATTACAAAATTAATTATAAATTTTATTAATGCAAATTATTTTTTTCTAAAAATCCTGCATAATAAATGCAAATAAAAATTTTAAACTAAACAATAATGCGAAATATGTAAAGCTTTGTTAATACAAATGTGTAATTGTTCATCAAATAAAATGAATCTAAATGAAAATATTATGTTATATAAAAGTATTACCTTCTATTACTCTAATACCACAGTTATCTTTGAAAAGATGATCACGTATGTTATATTTTACTTTCCATTTTTCAAACCAAGTACAACTTCCAGCAGCAGAGATTCTTTCTCCAAGCCCATCACCGACTTCTACTGCTTTTGCTATTTTAAAAGTAAATTAACAATCAGGGCATTTTTCTTGAATATCATGAAAATATTCAAGTTTTGTAGTAAAAATATATTTATTTATTAGTAAAAATGTTAAATAGCTCTCTAAATATATACCTTTGATTTCGGATGATTTAACTCTCAATCCTTGATTTGTAATATCTTTAAACCATACATAAACAGCATTGTCAATTGCATCGAAGTTGGTTTCTTTCTTCATACTTGAAAATGTATCTCGCAGATCATTCTCTTTTATTTTCCATTTTCTTATAGTTCTTTGACTTACATTATATTTTAAACTTACTTCACTAATTTTGATATCCTTCAATTCATTTAAAATATTTAATTTGTATTCTAAAGGAAAAAATTTCCTCTTTCGTTTACGTTTTTGTTCAGAATTTTCTCCTTCATTAGAATCAGCATCGCTTGTTATGATAATTTCTTCTGTCACTGGAGTAAATATAGTTGAAGTATTTTCCAAAGCATTCTCTGCATCTTGAGGTGGTTCACTTTTTATTGAAGTAAATACAAACATTGGTATTCATAAAATTTATTTTTTATAAATATATTTTAACAATTTTAGAAATCTCTTATTTATAATACAAAATACATATTTTCAAAAAGAGATGATAATCTAGTGTCTATTGCAAATGAATAGATCATTAATAATAACAAGGATTTTCTATGTTAGACTATTTTTTTAAAGTATGGACGAGGCATATCCTGCAGAATTTTAACAAATTTAATCTTATATTAATATATTATTAAAACCAATCAAAGGTTTCATCTTTCATAATAAGTACTCGTAAAACGTAAAAATGCATCTGTGGCTGTAACGTCTGCGGTCTGTAAGACTAACAGTAGGCTGTAGGATGTGGATAAATTTCCGTAAATACCCTCGCAAGTTGCAACAAGTAGATAAGTATAAGGGTGCAGTCACATGATCACATGCCTTCCGAAAAATTCAACAGAACGCATAGTCCGTGAAAGCGAGAATGTCTTTTTCGCTCTCTTGTGTGCTGGGTCGCGTGCCGACCAATCCGAGCTTGATTCGAGTGGACGAGAGTATCAAGTCCGCTCGAGCCAAGCTGGGATTGGTCGTCACTCGAGATATCACGCGTAACAGAACACACTGTCACGCTATTGGAGTCACACCCTTACAGATTTTTTTAGAAAACCTGCCGCACGTGTTTTACAGATGGCGTTTCGAGAAACATAAATAGAAGTCAGCCGATTCCTCAAGTCCTCAACAATGATTTCCTCAGATATTTCAGGGTTCTATCTATAGTCTCAGGTCATATTAAAAATTTTCCAAATAGACACTACTTTTATCAACAAAAAGTTAATAAAATTAAATTCGAAAAATAATGAAATATTTGTGTAAAATTTAATAAAAAATTCTACTTTCATATTAGATCTTACATGAAAAAAAAAAATTATTGTAGATAAGGTTAAAAGTTTATGTTCTGTATAACTAAAATAAATAAATGTTATTTCTTAATAAAAAATACTACCACTTTAGGTGACATTTTGATTATAGTAAGTACATATTTTCTAATATGCATTAACTTTATAATAAATGTTGTAAAATTATATGTAGTTTTTTCACAATCTTTTAAAAATAATACTAAAATATTTTTTTAGCAATAAAATGAATTCAGAATTAGCCTTGGCATTGATCATTAAAAGATGGACAGAGTGGCAAGAAGTTGCTCGTTACCAACTCCCTAGTCAACAAGAAGCTGAAAGACAGAATCTTTTAAAACTGTATACACTCTACAAAAAAATGAAAGAAAAAAAGAATTGTGCTGTTCAAGCAGAACTGACACCTCATGTTATTGAACCATCCCTTCATTTTTTAGCTGAAATTGCAGCTAGAGAAGAACAAATAAGGAAAGGTGATGATGCTTTAATTGTTCACATGCAACCAGTGGATTATGAAAATTATTTTGAATACATTAGAATGGACGTAGAAACATATAATGAATTATTCAAGCTTATTGAACCAAAGATAAAAAAACAATTTTTGATTAAGTATCCAATACCAGCACATACTCGCTTACAAATATGTTTAAGATATCTGGCTTCTGGAGATAGCATGTTGATGATTTCTAGTGCCTTTGGAGTAGCAAGTAACACTGTCTCAAAGATTGTTACAGAAACATGTCAAGCTCTTTGGGATGTCCTAAAAGATCTTGTTTTACCTTTACCAAATAAAGACATATGGAAAGAGAAAGCTAGCGCTTTTGAACATCAATGGGATTTTCCTCATTGCATAGGTACAATCGATAAAAAACAACTTGTACTTCAGGTAATTTTAATTTTTTAAATAATAAATTCATATACTTAATAAATAATTGAGGTATAAATGAATAAATAAAATATAAAAAAACTATTTTACAAAAAATAATAAAAGAATATTTTTTAATTATTATATTGTTCTTTTTCTGTTTAGTCACCTGTCACAACAGAAGTGGATAATAATAGAATAAATGAACCATTGTCTCTTTTTGTTATAACAGATGCAACCTCCTGCTTTTCACTAATAACTATAGGAATTGAAGAACAACATGAAAATGTAATCAATTTTTTAGAAACTGAAATAGGCCGTCATTTACAAAATAACACCTATGATATTCCACCACCTTCAAAAATTATTGAGAATGGTCCTGAAATACCTTATGTTTTAATTGGTGATTCAGAATTTCCTTTAACAACTAATATCTTGCAACCATATTCATTAACTAGTAACTTAGACCTGCCGAAACAAGTATTTAATTATAGAATTGGTCGAGCTAGAAAGAGCTCAGACTGTGCATTCCGTATACTCACAACTCAATGGAAAATTTTTCAAAAAAAATTTTCGACAAATATTATTAATACAATTCACATTGCAAAGGCTGCCGTCTGTTTACACAATTTCCTCATGATAAAGGAAAATATGCGTCCATTTCAAGATAGACGTTACTCTTTAATATCCGATTCAAGTAAAAACATAAATATACAAGGATGTACAGATTTGAATATTGGCACAGAAACTTCCAGTGAAGAAGCAGAAAAGACTAGAGACATATTTAAAGAAATATTTTGTGAAGATGGTGCTATATTGTTAGAATGGGAATAGGTGTTTAAGTTATGACTTTTCTAAAGTATCATATGATAGAAATTTTGACATGCACTTTTTATAAAATTTTTTTATTAAAATTTCTATTGAATTTGTAAAAAGAACTTTATGGTAGAATAGGTAAAAATTTCAAAGATATAAGATAGAAGTGTAATATGTAAATGTGATTTACATATAATAAATAATTTTTTTTTTTAGTACACAATTGACAAATTTCATTTAAAAATATATTAATATTAAATTTTAAATACATTTATTTATAAAATTTTATTTCTATGTATTAAACAAAACATAAAAGTTTTATTTATTTATTCTGGCCTTATAGTGCACTTAATTTAAATGCCTAGTATAGAGAATTTTAAAATTGCATAGCTAATTAGACTTCTAAGGAAAAAGGGCGTATCTCAAAAAATAAGATTTCGAGAATATCATATTTAAAGTTTTATATTTGTGTAATATTAAAATCAGTAAACAAAATTTTTAAAATCTCTTTAAGATATAATCTACACCACCTACAAAATGATAAAGCTTATTAATAAGTTAGAAAAAGTAGTGCATACAGTAAGTAACTTTGAGATATGCCCTTTTTCCTTAGAAGTCTCCAATTGTAAAAAAAATTTCATCAAATATATGCTGCTAATCAATTTTTTCATATAAATCTAATTGTTCCTCAACTTCATTCAGACGAGTTAAAAATTCTAATTCTAGCTTAGATCTTTCTCGGTATGGTAACCGTCTTAAACCTTCTCCCAATCTTATTAAAAACCCATCAATTGGAGAAGGTTTCTCAATAGGTTTTTGCAAACACTCTAAAAAAATTTGGTCGTAACTGTTGAAGTTATAATTACCTATAATGCATATTATTGATTACTGAAATGTATAAATATATTACAGTGTATTAAATTGATATACTAACTTTTGGCATTAGAAGAGTTTTCTAATTCTGAAGCTTGCAATGCAAAGGGTGAGGACGGAGCAACTATTTGATTGTCAACATTGATTTCTTCATAAGGTACTGCGTTTTCTATAGGAATTATATTTACATCTTGTACTTGTTGCATTGATTCAACTTGTTGCATTTCTTGAACTTGAATAGGACATGCTTGAACTAGTTGGTCTAATTGATTTTTTATAATTATATGAGGTTTTTGTCCTTTTGATTTTGCTACATTCTGCATTGTTAACATTTTTCTAAAAAAAATGCAAAAAAATTATTTTGTAAAAATATAAAAATTGACAAAACAGTTTACAATTAAAGTGTTTTTAATATATACTGGTAATCCAATGGGTCATCAAGAAATCGCATTATTTCATAATAACGAAAAGAATATTTTCTGTTTTTATTACATGTTGGTAATGGTATACCGTTTCGTCTAGCTATTTCCTCTTTTATTTTTTGTTTTTTGCGAGCTTTTAAATAATTTTCTCTTAAGTATTTCCAACGAACTTCGGCAGCATCTGGTTTTAATTGTCCTTTAAATAAATAAAATAATTTATGTAACTTCTTGTATCTACTAGACAAGTAATACATATAAAATTGTAAATATTTAAATCTTTTCAAAATTTTCTATATGGTTAACAAAGTAGTAAATGTAAATACATTAATATAAAATATTTAATATATTTTAATTTTATTATAAAATATTTACCATTCATGTTCTTGCTTACATCATACCACAATGCTTGCTTCATTATTTTTGTTCTATCCTTTAAAGGTATCCTAATATCAAATAGTGCTGGTCTTTCTTTCACAAGATTTATAAGTAATTCATCTGAGCAATTAGATTGAAACTCACTGGTATCACCCATACTGTTTTGAGCATTTTCTTCCTCACTTTTATGGACTATAGGTACATGTGAACAAATTTTATAAGATAGTAAAAAATAAGTTACAAATTAAACTACAAAGTTAGTTATTCTTACCCATGACTAGGCCTCCATAATAATTGAAGCTGAAGAGAAGCTTATGAAAATATGTTCATGGTAATATTTATAATATTTATAGATATTATTCTGTACATATTACGTACTTAATAATGAAACATTTAACTTTGTTTTCGTATTGTGTGTATATAATAAATCGGACCAACTTATGTATTAATTCTATAATAAATACTTAAGAAAACTTTACATAGATGAAATAAACACAAATTCATATACCTATTTACGTATAATAAAAACGAAAACACTGGACTCTTAACCTCCAACCAAATGTGACTACGTGATCCCGAGCAAATGCACGGAAATGTGGGCGAAGAAAAACGGAAAGATGGCGTCGAGATGATCGGCGACGTCGTCCAATCGCAACTATCCTTTCGGCAACCAAGATTATACTACAGCGGATTGAGAGGATACACACGTTCCGTAACCAGTCTATTTTCCGCAAAAAAAGTGTAATACATATATAGTTTACAGTTTTTCTACGCTGATCAATGTCATTTCACTCTATTCCATTCCACCAGCATTCAATATTTTTTAAAAATGGTGTTGAATATAGGTTTTTAAATAAAATTTTAGATAAATTAAAAACATATGATGACATAAATAGTAGAGATGAAGACTGGTACTGCATGTAATTAAGATTTTATAGAAAAAATTGAACAAAGTGTAGGTATTCTTTTCCTGAAAATACTTACTTAATTAAGGGAAACAAATTGTAAGTAACAAATAAAATTTCTTCTATGTACATTACTGTAATAGCTCATGGCATCATACAAATACTCTTTCTAACTATATAGCAAAGTCTGTACTTAGTTGTAGAAAAATGGAAGCAGAAGCAATTCTTCACTTAATCATGAAAAAATTGAAGGAATATAAAGCAAATCCAATGCGTTCTCCTATTCAGGAAAAAGTTAGGCAAAAAAATCTTCAAAAAATGTTTAGTATTTATACAACGTTGAAGAAAAAAGAAAAAGTTCAGCAGAAACAAAAAGAAATGATAGAACGTTTAAAAGAAAATGGACTGCTTCAAGAGAAAAAAGAAGAAATTAATGAAGTTCTTGAACATGAAGATGCAACTCATATTACAATTAAAAAGCAAAACGAAGATATTGAGTTAAATGAATGTAAATTAGAAGACATAACAGTAAACAATAGGTTTGTAAAAAAAAAGCATTCATACGTACTAAATAATTTATAAAAAATTGAATTTCTAATATAAAAGTTTAATCTGTATTCCTTAGACTCCCTGAATCAACAGACAATCTAGAAAAAACTGAAAATGACATCACAATGACAGAAGTAGATATAACAGTATATAACGAAGAGTCCCAGCAGTCAGAACAATTTACTGATGCAGGATTTGAAGATTCAGTTTCACCAGAAGAACTAAAACCTTGTTTAACAATACATGAGAACAGTATGTATTCAAATTTATAATTAATAAAAATAAATCAGTCATTACTTATGTTAAATGTACTTATAACAAATCTTTTTCAAATTTGTAATAAATGGTTCTATGAAATATAGACAAGTATAAATAAAAATTATCAATTACATTAAAATATAAATTTTCATTATTTTGTAGATCAGAGGGTAGATAATTATAATGAACAAATGGATATAAAACAGCTGGATTATTCTTCATCAGTTGATGGTTTTCTTTTACAGCTTGGTGAAGGATTAAAAAAACTGCCATATAGACAAAGATCTAAACTTGAAATAGAATTTCTTGCTAGGCTATATGAAGTAGAAGAATGTTTAGGTTTACTTGATGATTAAATAAGAGTATATATAATCAATTAACAGAAGTTCTTAAAGAAATAATAAGATTGAATGGTTTTTGATCAGTTTTGGAAATCAAACTATTTCCAATAATTAAATAAACCTGACTGATTGTAAGAATTTAAAATTGTTACCATGTAGATTTTTTACAACTAACAGTTTGTAACATTAAGATTTTGTAAAAAGCTTGTGTAGTAATTTACTAATGTTAATTATTTGGTTAACCAAATAGATTAAAAAATAATAAAATAATTATATAAATTAAAGAAGCACCACAGTCCTCTGATGGTACGTATTAGTTGTGAGCCTGTGATGTATAAATCATGGTACCGAGTATTATATTGTGTTGAATGTAATACCAAGAAATAGAGGAAAAGTTTATATTGTATTTGATATTATTCAAGAAAAAAGTAATTTTTTTATTATTATGTACATTTGTATATGTGATTTCAATCAATCTCACAGTAGAGTAAAGAAAAAAAAATCATTTAAAATAAACTTAAAGATAATTGTTACATTACATAAAAATATTTATTTTGACTTATATATTATTCACGAATAATATATCTCATTACACTAAGGGTATGTACTTAAGAAAGTCATCTGTGTGGATTTCCAAATGTAAATAGTTTATGATGTATAAGATTGTGTGTTTATAAGAATAATACATTTTTATAAGTAATTGTACAAAAAAAATATGCGATTTTTTAATCTGTTATTTTTAATAAAGACCGAATCAATTAGAAATGGAACGGCCCGACTGTGGTCATACCACCGATCATTTTGGAATTATTTTAGAAAAATAGGGTAAGAAAATGGTTAAAAATACGATCCATTAATTAACTTAAAATGAAGACAAATTTTTAACCATTTTCTTACGCTATATTTGATTGCTAATAATTCCCAGAAAAATTAATATTTTTAAACATAGAGCTTAAATTTTAGGTTTTACTGTCTATTTATATAATTTTTTTTTTTTTTTTTTTTGTATCATAAATACTGGCAATGTGACAGTCAACAGAAGAGACATTATTTTTTAACAAAATAGAAAATCTTTGGGATTAAATTGCTCATATCACAAAAAAAAGGGCCTTATGAGATGGTATTAGGCATACTGAGCTTTATTTCTAGATAAGTATCAGAAATCGACTCTCAAAAGCCCATTGAAATCCGTTTTCCGGAGGGCGTGTATACCTTATAAGTGCACACTGTGCACTCTCTTTGTTAGTAGTTAAACGTTCTGTTTCACCCGCTACGTGATATTCTGCATGAAAGGCACTTTTTAGAAAGATGCATTTTTCATAGGGCATATTTATAATATACCTGTCAAACCATGTATGTTAGATCATTCACTTTTACTTACCTGTAGAAAGAGAAAAAATATTAAGTGCAACCAGATTTTTTTGCCTTGTAGGTGTATATCGTCGCTTCTTCCGCTAAGGCGGTCTCATACCTAGTAGTCTCTAAGGGCAAAATCAGCTGAAAAAAAGGAAAAAAATGTAGTAAAGCAATATACACAATACATGTACATAACTATAAATATACACTATTTTTGATAAAATGGCCCAAGACTTAATCTGTAGGCGAAATTTTATCAGAGATATAAGCATTTTTAATATTTTTCCATTGGAGTAACTTAAAAAAAACTATTCGATGAATTTTCTGGTAATTCAGAGGGCCTGAATTACTTGAAATTTATTCAACTATGGCAGGAAATATTAAAAATATTTTATTAAATAATTTTAAAATGATAAAAACCACTGTTAATTCATAAATTATATTCATTTTTATGTTTTTTTGTCGATTTTACCATTTTAAAATTATTTAATAAAATATTTTCAATATTTCCAATTTTTCCTGCTACAGTTGAATAAATTTCATTACTATTCAGGCTCTCTGAATATTTATAGAATAGTTTTTTTTTAAGTTACTCCAACAGCAAAATATTAAAAATGCTACATATCTGAGAAAAATTGGTCTTTTTATCAGAAACAGTTTATATTTATAGTATGTATATATAATAATATATATTGCTCATACTACATTTTTTTCAGCTGATTTTGCCCTCAAAGGTCACTATTTGTAAGACTACTGCCTTATCCTATTAGAACCGAATTTTAGAATGTCTATATCTTTTGCAAATAATAGAATTATTAAAAAAAAATTGAGTATAGTATTTACATATACGGAGCGGCTGAAAGACTTGTTTTCCAAAAGTCTACTCAGAACTTATATTTAATTAAATAAAAACCGCAATGTCGATAAGTAAGAATCGGTATTCTTAGAATTTTGCTAGTTTTAAAACGGACGTATTTATCTCAGGGAAATGCTGATAGAATCGCACAAAAAAATCTGAGCACGCAGTATTTACATACACGGAGCGCCTGAAAGAATTGTTTTTCCAAATAAACGTTCGAATTTTATTTATTAAATATAAAATTGGGTTGATTTTGAAGTTCACATTGCCTCAAGGCATGAACAAATAAAACAATATTCTTTCAGGCGCTCCGCGTATGTAAATCTAATCATTATAATCACGCTTAATTATTTATAATTTTTAGATCATTTAGAGAAATTATTCTAGAATTATGCAAGCCATGTATATAAGTATACATATATTTATAAATTTTTTTATATTTCATTTTTTTTTCCCTGTATGAAACAAAATAAATTGACTATTGAAATCGATTGTGAATCTATACAAGTATATCCGATTGATACTTCGAAAAATGGGGCATTGACGAGCATAAAAAATTAATTTTAAGGCAACCTGTTTAGAGCCTGTCTCGCATCTCGTCACTCTGGTATTATGGCCATCCCGACCGTACCCTGTACAGGGCCTATACATAAGTACTCACAAGTCACCCGGCAGCTCTATACGGATTACGGATGAATTTGTATTTGGGCGCGCGCGATTTGTGGTAGCAGCTCAGTCAGACCAGACCTTTTTATCATTGCACCGTTTAACATAATTTTTTTTTATAAAAATGTCGCTTTGGGTGGATAAATATCGGCCAACGAATCTTGCAAAATTAGATTACCACAAAGATCAAGCACAAAAATTAAAAAATCTGGTAAGAACTTTAATGTTTTATAAAATATAACATATCTGAAAGAGGTTAATGCATTACTTTTGCGCGGGAAAGCGGGTGTAATTATGACAATAATAAACAAGACAATAATAGGTACCTCTTAATTAAGTATTTTTTAATGCAAGCAAATGGCAAAAGAAAATTGCACTATGTTTCTTACTGATGCACTAATGTACATGTTTATAATAAATATTTTTTAATTAGAAAAAAAAAAAATGTGTATATTAAATATATAAGTACATATTTTTTTATTTTTTCAAGGTTCAACAAGGAGATTTTCCACATTTATTGGTTTATGGGCCTCCTGGTGCTGGTAAAAAGACTCGTATAATGTGTATATTGAAAGAACTATATGGTAATGGCGCTGAGAAGTTGAGAATGGAACCCATGCAATTTGAGGTACATTTTCTTGCAGTTTTTTTACTATATAAAATTCTAAGCTTTTCTAAATTAATTTTGGTTTTAGAGCGCTTCAAAGAGGAAGTTTGAAATCATGACAATAAGCAGTAATTATCATATTGAAGTGAATCCTAATGATGCTGGTATTTATGATAGAGTTGTTGTTATGGATCTGGTCAAAACTACTGCACAAACACATCAAATTGATCCCAGTGGTCAAAGAGAATTCAAAGGTATTAAAAAATCTGAGAAATTGAAAACTAATTTTATCAATTTTTTTTTAAATCATTTTCGAAATAATTCATTAATTGTATTTGAAATATAAAGTAAGAGAAAGTTTCTATATATTATTACTTTATTTAATTTTATAGTGGTACTGTTAACCAATATTGACCAGTTAACAAAAGATGCACAACATGCACTTCGTCGAACTATGGAAAAATATGTTGCTACGTGTAGGTTGATACTTTGTTCTAACTCAACATCAAGAGTCTTACCAGCTATAAGATCAAGGTGTTTGGGAATTCGAGTTCCTGCACCTACAATAGAAGAGATTAAGACGATTTTATTTTACGTAGCCAAGCGAGAAAGCCTTAGTCTTCCAGAGGAACTTGCAACAAGAGTTGCAGAAATGAGTGGAAGAAATCTAAGAAGAGCAATATTAATGTTGGAGGCTTGTAAAGTGGAACAGTAAGTTGTATATATATTTATTTATTTAATTGAAAAGTTTGAAAAAAAAACTCACTTTTTTAGTCCACAAAAAAACTTTTGTTATTTAAAAAAAGTATTAATTATTTATTAAAATAGAAAAAATTGGAATGTTTCGCTACTTTACGGAAAACTTTGCATGTTTTAATTTTATCAGCAGTAATAAATTTATAGAAAACTAAATTACAATGATAAAAAGTAAAGCCTAGATAGTGAGATTAATTAACAAGTTCACGTGTAATCGATTTATTCTTATTTATTATGTTATTACAATGTTTATTTTGTTGAAAAGTAAATATTTATAAACATTTTAATAATTTTTTCAGATATCCATTTACTGCTGATCAAAAAATTACAGAACCAGATTGGCAGGTGTTCATTAAGGGTATTGCAAATCTTATGATTGCTGAACAAAATCCAAGAAAATTATTGGAAATTAGAAATAAATTTTATGAACTTTTAGCACACTCTATTCCTACAGATTTAATATTTAGAGGATTATTACAAGAAGTTACAAAAAAATGTGATTTACAGTTGAAAATGGAAATTGCAACTATGGCTGCTGAATATGAACATAGAATGCATTATGGATCAAAAGTTATTTTTCATTTAGAAGCATTTGCCGCACGATTTATGGCAATTTATAAAAAATTTATGGATTCTTCTTTAGAAGCGTTTATATAAAAATTTCGTTCAAAACTTAATTTGTATTTTTATAATCTAAATTATTATTTAGAATGTTAAGTCGTTATAATACTTTTTATAATAAATAATTTTATTTTACATGGTACAATGCCTGAAATTATAATTCATGCTGAATGAATGGTACGATTTATTTACAGAGCTGCTACAGCTAACGCTGCAACAGTTGAAAGAGCCACAACAGTCCAGCCAGTGCTATAAACTTCTTTAATAGTCAAAAATTTGCCCAAGTCCCAAGCCTGAAAATTATATTCAATTTTTGTTATTAAAATTTTGTAATTATGACTGAGGCCTACATGTAAAATTTATATACCAAGTGTCTGAGTCCATTTAAATAATGATATGTTAATGGATACACAAATGCTGTTTTTCCAAGATATATTACTGCAGATGGTAAACCCCAAGCAGCAATTGCTTGAATCATACATGGAATTCCTCCAGGAATAAATAATGTGCCTGAAAAAAATATTTTTATTTCAGCTTGATCTTACTTTTACAAATATTCAATAAATTGTAAATAAATTATAGTAATGTTAAACTTTTTTTAAGTGTTAATTTTTAATTTATAAACGTAGTGAAAATCATAGTTACCAAGACCAAGAATCATGGCATAGGAGCTCAAAATCATACCAGTTGCACGGTGAGACACAGATAACATTGATGTTAGCTGTAGATCATATATTGTTAAATGAGGAGATAGTGGTCGTTTCAGACGCATATTTTTTTCATCGTGAGTTTCACACGCTGTTGTTGTTGCACGTAGGGCAGGAAATGATGCACAAACATTTGATGGCCTGAAAAGGAAGTTTCATACACTTATTAATATTTTTCAAAATTTTTTTTTTAATATTAGGTTACTGTTATATAACTTACTGTGAAGTGTATAAACAGCGGAAATTACGGAGGTCCAAAGTACGTCTGCTCAACAGCCTAAAATAAATGTATAACAATTCAGTTTTTTAATGTGAGTCATTAATCATTCATCATGGTGTCCATATACATATAAATACAGAAAAAACTTGTCAACAAATATTTACCTCATGTAACAGAGCGCCATGTTTGTTGCTGACTACTGTAATGGTAAATGAGGTATATCAGGTAGGTATCAAATTAATTTTATTTTCAAAATAATAAGTTACTATAATAAAGCCGGTGAAAATTAATTGAACTTACTATGCTGTACTTTCGTCGACAGACCAAAATATCAGTCTGAAGATAGATAGAAATACATTGCCATGAACTAAGCAACGACTAAGATGGAATCATGGAATACATTTATACATCAGTTATCAATACACTCTAGCCTCTACGGCTCTACCTAGCAGAACACGAATTTTGCGGCATCGTTCACTACTTATCTTGCATAGACTTCCGTGCTGATTGGTTGAACTTTAAAGAACTTATACCAATCAACGGGGAAATCTACGAGTACTAAGCTTATACTGCATTCAATTTGCAGGGGCCGTAACCGTATTATGTAAGGCTCCTTTCATCTTTAGTTTTTAAATTAAAATTTTTTTATGATTTAGTTTTCAAATAAAATATATCAAATTTATGTATTTTACTCACATAAGGTTTTAAAAATAACTTCAAAGCATTTTATTAATACAAAAAGATGTTAAAAGTGGAATATCTATAGAAAGAAATAACAACATTATGAGTTCACTTATCCATATTTAATGATGATATATTGACAATTTCATTACATACGTACACAATGAACTCTCAAAGTTCATAAAATTCGATTAAATACGTTAATTACAATTATAACATGTGTGATTTATATGTGTTAATGATAACTAATGCACGCAAGTATGATCATTCTCGCGAATATATTGTATAGTTACTGTTATAATCGTTATTAATAAAAATTAATGTTTTACACGATGTTGAACAAATTCGTTTCTCTAAAAATGTAAACAATTAATTACACTTTGGAATTGGCAAACATATTCATGTTTAATTTAGATATTGCACAAGGAATTTGGAATCAGTTCATGGGATATTTAGTAATATACTATTTTAACATTTTTTTTATTGAGCTTTTATGTACAGTAAAAATATTAAGAAAATTTGTGTTAAATTTAAAACGAAACATTTGCCGTAATTTAAAAATCTTGTTACTTATAAAATTAGTAAATAAAGATTAGTAAATAAGAAGCTAAAGTTTCATAATAACAATTAAATTTTCTAAAGTATTTTTACTGCACACATTTTTGCCTCAGCTGCCACTATGACTTGCTTCGCTTTTCTTTATTTTTAGAAACAACATCGAGTACTGAACATTTTTTACAGTCGATTATTGGCCTTGACATCGTCAATGACAGAGTCGTTTATCTTTTTTACTTTATATACTAATCGCGAAAAACGTAGTTTATATAATTAGGCGGATTTCTCGACTCCGCGCACCTACCAACATCAGAGTAACAATCATTCTCTATTTGACATTACTAAATATCTTTCGGTGGCGTTCAATAAACATCATTAACCGTTAACTAGTCGTGCTCTAGAAACGACAGACTTCGACCTCATCTACCTTTATAGTAATACAGTTTCCGGTGATATACAAATTGCGTAGCTTTCGTAATAATGAACGTGTATAAGGTTGCTGAGCTATTGCTGTATCTCCAAAAACTTAGCCATCAACTATTGAAAATTGTAAGTGTAAAATTATAATTGTCTTTGAACATTTATAACTATATGGGTAAAAGGTATATGCTTGTTAATATGCACACACGTTTCGATATGATCTAATTTGGATATAATTTTTCTTAAAAGAATTAATGGTATAGTTACATACATTTTTTAAGAATATAATTCAACGTAATTAAAATAGTTTATGCATAATGAAGTTTTTTACGATATCAATTAAAATTAAATTTACAATCCTCTCATCGTAATAAACAAAACAATGATACATAACATTCGTACACACATCCCTTTGTCTTCCACTGCTCTTCAAAACTTTAAAGAGTCTTTAGTTCTTGTTTATGTAAGTTTTTTTTTATTTATTTTAAGCTTATATCTAAATGTACTTCAGGAGGCCACGTTCAAGCTGACTGATGAAGCAATGTTCGTTACACAAGAAATATTTAAAGAGACTTGGGTCATTATACGAAAGGTTCTCAATCAGGATGTACTCATCTATTTCCTCCATTAAGAAGATTTTTCTTAAATCGAAAATTGAAAACGTAAATAATTTGTACCTAGTGTAATGCTAGAAGAAAATATAAAAAGGAAATTATTTTACGTCTTAATATATTTTGTAGTATTATTTTGATTCACGAAATTTACGAAATTCACAGTGCATACAAATTAATTAATTTAAAAAGTTTTGAATATTGATGAAAAAAATGCTGTACATAAAACTGTTAAAAATAAATTTCACAGCTTGAAATGTTATAAATTATTTATTACTTTTTAAGAAAAATCTTCAAATGAGAACATTTCATTATCTATACAGAACATAATTACCAGATAGTAATCTAATTTTATGAAAATGTAACCAGGACATCGACGATTATCTCTGAACACCCAGTGAAATAATAGATTACAAAGCAGTCCCCAAGTCTTTCACTCTTAATAAATAAAAATTAATAGAAAAATAGGAATGTCTAGGAAGAAATAAAGAATTTAAATTGAGTGTCTTTAGCTAGTCTTTGATCATGGCAAATCTTTAAAGAAAGATGTATGATGAATATTTTAACTTTCATTAATATAGAGTAGCCATAATTTTCTATTTGTTTTTAAAAACATTTTAAAATTTGTTAAATAAATTCTTAATATTTGAATGAGATCATATATATTTTTTACACTGAAATTTTGAAAATTAATTTTTTTAGATTAATGAAAGTTAAACTGTAGGTATAAGTACAAAAAACATTTTCCAAAAAAAGGTAATTGACATTTTTATAATAGTGCTGAATTTTGGCCAAATTACAAAAATCTACTTCTGAGATTCTAACGAAATATTCAGACTTTAATTGTTCTGAAAAAGAATGAAAGCTTTTTCATCTCTCTGCTGTATAAAGTATTAGTAGATAAATGGAAACAGAGTATTAATAAAAAATAGCGGTTTAATAACAAAATAATTCTATTTATGTATAATAGAAGACAAACTGGAAGAATTGGACTTGATCTTTACAAGAGAGATGAATCCTTACTTTCAGCCATTGAGAAAACGTTTGTGAAAAAAATTATCACGATTATCAAAGATTACTTATTTTATCCATAAGCATAATTGTTCTCAATTTCTTTTAAATTAAAATAAGTTGATAGAACTGTACATACAACATTTTACATTCAACTAATTTACGGAAGCTCTTAAATATAACATTTTCAAGATAAATAAAAAACTCATATAAATATTGAAAGTCATAATTTTTCACTGACGTTCTCTCTTGAGGAAAGAAGGATTTTACCAATAGAAAATTTCTTTTTACAATAATAAATAAATTTGTTGCATCATACATACTTCAGTAGACATTCAAATATTCTTAAAAGTTAAAAAAAAGTCTAAGAAACTCCTCTGTCTAAATTATACACTCAATATCACGCATGAATATTCAATGGACTGTTTGGGCAGGTCAGACATTACTATCAGGTCTGTTACTTAAACCCATTGGCTGAGCATTTTCGACTAATGTTGATTTTGTATTGGATGACATTCCCTGTGTATCTGCAATAACTGCTGATCTCATTTCATCTCTCGATGCCCTGAAACAAGTATAAGATTATTTTATTTAATAATCCTTATTTTAAAATGTCATAGTACATTATTACTTTTTATATCTACATCATTAACAAATATATACATTAATATTTACTACTCTAAAAGCTAAATAAATTAAATGAAAAAAATGTTAGTTTTTTTCTAAACTATTAATAAATAGTTTACAAAAACTATTGGTAACATCTTTTCTGTAATAAAAATTGTTATTTTTGTAAGGAATGAAGCATACATTAGGGTAAAAAAAAAAAATAATTAATTAGTACAAGCATTTCTAAAAAGCAAACACTCATCTACAATAAGAAAGCTCCAGAACCTTTAATGTTCATATTAATTTGTAAATTTAAGTTTGGATCATCTAAATAAAAATGCTATATATAATGAAAAATTCACTAATTTGTAAGATTTTTTAATGCAATTAATTAAATAAAAAGTACTGGTGTTTCTCTTCAACCACACTACATATATGAATTCATAAGCACAAATATATAAAGGTATATACAGCAAGGGATCTAAGCAAGTTTTAGGGATTGTGGAATGTGTATGCATTATTGCCTGGTTAGTGGAGTAGTGCGATTAATGATTTTGTGGCTTATGTTGGTCTCCAAACATCAGGATCCTCCATGAGTGTAGTATGATGATCACCAGCTGGAAGTGGCTCTTGTGGAGAGCCAACATGTGATGTGGGTAGGCCTGCTGCATCGGCCCCGACACCTCTGTTATTTCATACATTTCACAGTTACATACATTCTATCTTTGTCAAGAAATTAAAGCTATTTATAGCATCATATATTTATTGCAAAGATTCAAAAATGTGTGCCCAAAATTATCACTCAAAAATATGATGAAAGTTTATTTATGTTCAAAAAGTGATATATTGATTGTATTATTACAAAGACTTTTATTATTAAGTTGTACAGTAGAAATTGAATGTTAATAATTGTATATACAATTTCAAGTATTTATTTAAATTATAATGCATTAAAAATATAATAAAATATAAAAGAAATAAAAATTGTAATATTCCAATATTTATTTAACTTTTATTTAGCATCAATAAGTAACATTAATTTGATGCAACTTTATTCACTCAGTGCTATAAGGTGCGCCAATACATAATCAACTTAGTCATGTACGTAAATGACTTGAGATGAATGTAGTAATTCTTTTTTGGTCAATAATTTGATGTAGAATAAAAATATTCTTTTAGTAACGTTTAACCAAGTAATTTGAGAATGAAAAAAAGTGTTAGTCAAGCATTGTTTAATTAATTATCACACATTAACTCTACTTTTGATTGTTAAGACACACAAACATACCTGTTTGTATATTCATAAAATATATGATATGCTGGATAGTATTACATAAAAATGCTTGCAATGAAAAGGCCTATTTTCATTATTCTTTGTCATTTTTTTAACTTAAAATGTAATTTCAATGGTAAAAATTTTTTTAAAACATTTTTACTTACTTTTTGCCAATTGACATCATTCCATAAATCACACCTGTAGCAAATATTAATCCACTTCCAAATATTGTGCCAAGACCAGGACAAAGGAAGATTGCTGGCAGTGCTAGTCTGTAATAGCAATTATAAATTTATTGCCTTACTTGAAAAGATTATAAATAAGTAAAAATATTTTTGGCATCCAGTTTACCAGAGTAAAATACTTACGCGCAATAAGCTGCTGCTCTATTCCAGTAAGGTCTCTTATCTACCCAGTCACTCAATTGCTGTACAAAGTCAATAAATAAACAACAACAAGGTGCTTCAACTGTAACTACCAAAAATCCAGCTACCATCTGCCATAAGCCACCCAAGAAGCAATCCACTTGTGCCAGTAAAATTGAGGCACAGTTCCATGCCCCCAGAAATATTGCAACTGAAATATATTGTAAAAGGTTATGAATTAGACCTTATCAATAATTTCTGTAACATATGAATAACATTGTAATGTATAGTTTGACTTTAAATTGTAGAAATATTGATGTCATAAATGATATTAGTAATTAACAATGAAAATAAAAACTTCATTTAGAATCATGTTTATAAGAATTTATCACATTATATAATATATAACAAAATGAAAAACACTAAATAAGAAATTTTAATTAAAAATTTTGGATAGTTCTTAATGAGATGAAATAATGAGTCAGAGCAGTTGAACAAAATAAAATATATAACTTTTGTTACAGTTCTATAAATAGAATTCTTTGTTCTGATGCTGAATAAAAGGATTTGTTCTTTATGTTTGGGTAATTGGAAATCTTACATGTATTTTAAATATTCTGTAAATTGTTAATTCCTGATTTTAGTTAATAAATCTACCATAATTTAGACCTGTGTATAATATATTTTAATAAATAAATAAATAATTTTAATATATAATTTGTATATTTTGTTTTTATAGATATATTCTTCAAAATTTAATGTTCCATAATTTTATTAAATCAAACTTTGGTATTGTATTAGAACTAAAACAAGTATAAAGAGATAAACATGGAACTCTTATCTATACTATAATTAATAAGTAAATAGACAAGTGAAAAGTCTGCATGAATTGAAATTAATATCATAAAATTAAGTGAATCAAAAAGATTCTATATATAATGAAAGTTGAATTTCTTTTTACATTATTAGAATTTGCAGTAAACTAAAGTTAATAAATTAATTAAAAATAATAAGAAGTATTACAAGATCTTCAAGCAAAGATGTTAAAGACAATGAATACATTTTACAAAGTTCAATCGATGAGAAATTCACTTAGTCTAAAATGAAGCAGAGTCAAAGTCATTTTGAGCTCAAAGAAATACTGTGAGAGCTCTCACGATAGGCATTCCAAACTCTCAGAATAACTAGCTGGAAGCAAAAAGAGCCTACTCAGTAGAAATGAAAGTGCCAAAGTCAGCGAAAACAAGGTGGACTCTCGCAGACAGAGAGAGTGAGAGTCTACAGTACCTATGCACAAGATTAAGAGTTGTAAAAAGAGACATTACTGAAGCTTCCGACGGTGCCGAGTCCGCGGCCCGCGTACTTGAGCCACCAGGGTACGTCATCCTTGGCCGCGGGATCCTGTCCGGGCTTCTGCATGATCTGCGCCAACTTCTCGCCGAACGACTGCAATCGTGAAACAGACCGAGGAGAGAGAGCGTATTATATCGCGTGTGTGTGGTGAGTGAGACGCGCGAGAGAGCGCGCGTTATTAGTTAACTCCTGTCTCGTATCTTTCTCCTTCTCTTTCTCTCGCTACACTCGACGCGCACTATCAAATTATCAAAATTATAATTCACTGGCCGCGCGAGAGCGATAGAGAGAGCGAGCTGCATGGGCAGCGACCGAGAGAGAGCGAGAGAAAAGCGGAAGGGACTTACCATTTTTGGGGCTCACGAATGATCGACAGACAGGCAGCACACACGCACGCACAGGCAGCAGTAGCCTCCTCTTATCCCCCGTCCCCGTCGTCGTCGTCAGCTGACAGATGACCGCACCACCACCACTGCCGCGCGGCGAAGCAGCTACTTATGTACCTCCTTATCTCTCTCGCGACTCTCCGACCGACGACGACTGACTGCTAGTGCCTGCTGTACACTTAAATGCACAGTGCACGCACACGTATATACTGCGATACTGCACGCGCAGCTGCTAGCTACCGAATGTTGACGTGCAGAGAAAAATCGACCCTGCCACCAGAGGCGCCCTGAGCTCTCCTTCTTCTCCAATCTCCACACACTTTGCTCCGAATCGAACGCACCACCCGCGCGCGCGAGGATTTTGATCGAAGTAGACGAGGAGGTGGGGAGGCGGGAGGGGGAGTAGAGTAGAGATAAAAAGGATAGGTATATGAGCTGAGAGCGCCGAACCGCCGGACGGACACGACACCGCGATTTTTTCGATAAGGCGAGCGCTCGGGTGTATGTGTGTTTGTATGTAGGTGTTCTCCGAGAGTCAATTGATCCGCCCGGCCTTGGTTTCCTGCGCGCGCGCTCGCTCACTGTCTCTCGCTGTTTCGCTTTCGATATTGAGAATCGGAGGTGCATATAAGTAGAGGCTATTAGCCTGCTTCCGTGTGAATCATTGCTTTTTGAATTTGGGCTACT
Source organism: Torymus flavipes (assembly GCA_030522905.1). NCBI lineage: Eukaryota > Metazoa > Arthropoda > Insecta > Hymenoptera > Torymidae > Torymus > Torymus flavipes. The sequence continues at coordinate 8,461 of JAPYZO010000384.1, read as the reverse complement.
GGGTTGCATATAGCACTGTCACACATGTGGCTGCGCGTTGATGTCTCTTTTTTTCCATTTCCTGTAATGAATATATATATAGGCATTGTGAAAAAAACGGGAGATAGGAAGATAATAGGATTCGGCACTATAAAACGGAATTAAAATATATGTTTTTCGTTGATGACAATTTTTATGGATAATTGGTGAAAATAATTTGCTCCAATTAGCGATATTGTTTAAAAACGAAAAGTACATTTTTAGTTTTTAGCGGCAAAACTGTTTAATGTTAAAATATAATAATATCTTTATTAAATTTGACAAACAACACGCTTGATGAAACAAAATGGGTAGTTTATCTAATCGCTGACACATATGTTAGAAATCGGGTAGGATGTACAGTTATACTGAGACTGTACACCCATTAAATATGACTGAAACAATACTTGGGGCGATAAACCTTTAAAATTAGATAAGTATATCAAAGCGAGGCTATTAAAAACAACAAGGCTCATGGTTTTTATAGTAATTTTTTTTTTGCTCACCTTTGAATATCACAGGCGTTCAAAACTTATCGATCTAGGATAGAAATTATAACGAATTATTCTATGCGCAATTCGATAATTTTAAATAATATATAAAAAAGTTAAATAATATATAAAAAAAGTAATTAGGAACTAGAAAGTATATTATTCAGGATCATAATATTCTCAGATAGGGAAATAAATAAACAAGCATTTAGTTTCCTTTGTTGCATCAGTTTTAACAATATATTTTCATAAATCTTTCGACAGATTTGCTTCAGTATATACAAAATTAATTGCTCATGTACAATCATAGTTATCGTTACAAACTTAAAAAAGTGTGCCTTACGCGCATTTTTTTCGAGTATTTTCAGTCCTCGCGTATTTTGTGACATGTTTTTATTTGCTTGTTTCTCTTCTGGTGTATACTTTGTTTTTTTACTTAGATAATTATGTGACTGAGAGTGCATCATCCAGGCTTTATTTTTGTAAGTTGCAATTCATATTCCACGGTAATAATCATGCGCGTAAATGAGAAAGAGCTAATGTTCGTTTGCAGTTTACGTGTTGTGATCTTTTTTCGGCTGTTCGTATTTTCTCCCTTTGTTCAATCGAAACTTCGAGGTGACGGACTTAAGTAGTAAGCCTACGAGATGAGTCTTAGAAATACGAACAACTGTTCCTTACTTTTTTTTTCGTTTTACAAGAAGATTGACTTGACTGAACACAGATTTCATTTTTTTTTCAGTTACTTTAGCGATACGCATGCATTTTTCACTTTTCATCAAGCAAGAGTTTGGCATTAATTATTTATTACTTAATTACAATAATTTAATTAATCCGTTAATCACAAGATTACAATCTCGTACAGAACTATACAATCTATATATTGTTTGTGTTTAAAAAATTGTTCTCGTTCCTAATTTCCAGGCAGAATTGTAATAGCAACGATTTCAGAGCTAAAACATTTTCCTCTTATTCACAAAAGATTGGCGTTACTTTGTGTAAATAGCTAAAATTTCGAAACTTATAGCTAGTTGAATTTTATAGCGTTCTATAAAATGCGAAAGAATAAGTAATGTATTATGCAAAAAATGCATATTTCAATTAAATTATAACTACGAAGTCTAAGGTATTAGAATTCGTTGGACTAAAATAAATAAATAAAATGCAGGTTTTTGGCTGTAAAAGTCTGTCGAAGGTATATTCAAAGAAAAAAAATAACTATAAATCTAAACGGACAATATGTGTACGGTATCGCCCACAAAATATTACATTATCACGAAAATCCGACTAAAACTTGATTGCGGAAGCGGAAGATCTCAAAATAAGACGTGTACGTTCGTTTACAAAAAATAAATGAATTTCCTAAAAATAAGGCTACTTTAAAACGATAACGTCGTCGGCTTTAAGTAAACCTATATGAGAAAGCAGTCCCTGACTTCGGTGAATCGCGCTTAAGGCGACCCCTCACTTAAAGGTATATAGACACACACGCCTTCATTCACCCAATCCTTTGATGAATGTAAGCTGCTGCTGCTCCTGCTGCTGCTGCTTTGTTATCATTATTACGTCGTTTCGTTCACGTAAGTCTTTTTAAAATTATTCATAAAACACGTTGCCTCTGATCATTTGACAGTACGATGCGCTCGGTCCTGAACTCGCTGTAACACGCGGTAACGTTGGCACCGTGATATGCGACGAATCGCAAAAAGCTCCCAATGTAAAATGATCGTTCGCGTGTAGATTATGTGGAGAAGTGAGAGAATAAGAGCTTCTGCTGATTCAATGCGATTTGAGGAGAGAGAAAGAGGGATGTTTGCTTAAAATAAAGTCGCTTCAAGTGGCAAGTATATTGAGGTACCTGCGATTTATGTTCATCTGGAGGACACAGAAATGTTTATTTGAAAGACAGTCGGGTATGTGTAAGATGAAATTTAATTTTGCACTTTTTAGCGGTTTAAGAAGACGTACTTCTTTTTGAGTAAATTGGTATATTCTTAAAAAAACATTCAAAAGTAAAATTAATCACTGGAACAATATAACACAAAAGTACGTTTTATAATTAAATAAAACTAATGTTGTATTTATTTTATATTTTAGAAAATAAATATCTTTTTATAAAATATGCATTATTGATTCATATTATTCCTTAAAATAATTATAAACGATTGTATAAAAAATATTTGGAAAGCCTCTTTGTTGTGCTTTATCGATAAACAGTTTTTGGAAGAAAATAATTTCTATTATTTATAATTCGTTTTTGCATTTCGTATTTTACTTAAGATTTTATCGGCAGCATAGTTTTTATAAATTTATACAAGAATATCTCTGAGTAGATCAAGGTATATGACCACCTCGATAAAACTTACTATACTACTTTGAACACATTATAATTCCTAAATTGCAACGCGCCGTAAATGCAATAACACGGTGTGCAATCCAACCACGAAAGCAAGAAATTAGAGATAAATCAATCATTTACACGGAAATATCACAAAATTCACGTTACTTTCAACAACAGAAAGTCATCGACTTTTCTTCAACATCTACGTCTCTCACGACAACAACTCGCTTTCAGTCGCTGACTTTTCTATGTCCTCTCAGAGCAATTGTAAACGTAGAATGATCGTGTGACGGGGTGTGTGTATGTATAATATTTGATAAACGTGCGTGAAGAAAGATGAGGGGTCAGAGGATGGACAGAAGGTAAGAAGAAGTACAGACACAAACACAGTCGGCAATATTAAATGATGCTCATAGAGCGCCGATAGCGCTTGCGCGTGTTGGTCGAGTTGCTGGGCTGGATGGGCGCGGAGATAGGCGCGGGCGGTGTCACGGGCGTTACCGGTGTCACCGGCGTCGTCAGAGGCGTCGTCGTGCTTTCAGCCGCTGCTGCTGCGCCACCGGCTGAACTGGGGGGCCTGAGCTACCAAATGTAGTTCTCAGTCTGGGGTGCGCGCATCACGCCGACGCCACCACCGAGACGACGATAGTTCATGCAGCCACAGAGTCGCCATTGGTTCTGTTCTGGGTCGTAGACCTCGATAGTCTTGAGGTAGGCCGTGCCGTCGAAGCCACCGACCGCGTACAGCTGGCCGTTCACTACCGCTAGGCCGACCTGCGAATTGTAAAGGGTTGGAATTAAATTTTAAAATATCACTGCATATCTGGAAAATTATCGCGCGGTATGCGATGCATTAACAAATGGAAAACCTAAAATAGAAATATTATATAAGCGAATATTGAAAAGCTATTTGCGCTACGCGTGCAGCTGTTAGTTAACAGCTCAGTGGTTGAATACATTATCCAGGTCAATCGAGTTCTTACGTAAAGCATTTTTTTTGCAAGCTCGCAGAAATCGTGAGAGTGGCAATATAATCCTCTTGTCAAACCTCGATTAACTCGCAACCACCATTAAAATTCTTGCAGCATAAATATATAACGCGCATTGCACTCACCCCACTTCGTCGCGAGGTCATGGCGACGATCGGGCTCCAGGTGTTCGAGAGGGGATTGTAGCGCTCTGCACTCGACAATTCCATGCAGTCGTCCCGACCGCCGACCGCGTAGATGAAGTTGTTGAAGACCGCGCAGCCGAGGTGCTTGCGCCGCGTCGACATCGGCGACACCTGCGACCACTTGTTCTGTCGTGGATCGTAGCGTTCGACTGTGTTCAGTGGCGACTGGCCATCGGACCCGCCGATGGCGTATAGATAACCGCCAAGAACCGCGACCGCTACGCCCAGCCGTCTCGTCGTCATCGGCGAGACCTTTGACCATTTGTTCTCCTTTGGGTCGTACCTGCAACCATTAATTAAGTAGACGATTAATGATGACGTTGATAAAATATGATTAGCTGTGTAGTCATTAATATTTTCGGTTTTATTTTATTTAATAATTGATTCGCATAAACTCGTCTTGATAGAAGTAATATTATGGCCAAATATAATAATTTTATGTAAGGTGACGAAAGTTTGGGGTATAGGTGGACTAATGTATAATGTATTAAACGAATAAAGTGATTTGTTATAAAAATTCTTCTTGTAAATAATTCTTTACATCATTATACAGTGCAAAATATATTCAACCATCATACCTATGGTTTTGTCGAAAATGTAAATGTATTATTATTTTATAAAGATTTAAAAAAAATTCTCAAATTGTGAAAGAAAACTTCTTGGAATATATAAAAGGTGCATTTATAAGACAAAAAGTCATTTATTTATCGTATTTTTGATGGGTGAAATTAAGCCACCATTTAACATCATTCTTTCTTCGCTCAGCTTTAGAATTTTACTACCAAGGTAATTACCTAGTTATTCTTCATGTCGCATTAAAATTCAAAACAATATTTTTTCAAATTCTATCATTGCTTAAAATACTATTATTTCGTAATTTAAATCGCAGCCCCAACTGACCTTTCCACGTGATTCAGACACTGCACGCCATCCTGTCCGCCCACGGCGTAGAGATAGCCATCGAGAACGGCCACGCCGACGCTAGTCCTGCACGACGTCGTGGGTGCCACGTCGCAGGACCACTGATTCGTCTGCGGGTCGTACCTCTCGATGCTGTTCAGGTAGCTTTGGCCGTCGTGTCCGCCGACGGCGTAGAGGAGATCATTGAGCACAGCTACGCCAACACCGCAACGTCGTTTGCTCATTGGCGCGACCATCTTCCAGTCGACGGTGTTCGGGTCGAATCTCTCGACGCTTGCTATCGCATCGCCCGAGCACCAGCCCCCTACCGCGAATAATACCTGAAATGGATTTGGATGAGATTAGGTATTTGTTTCCATAAAGTATGGAGAGTATGAAATTATTTAAGTTTTTTTTTTATGCTTTCAAGGTGGCTTGACCCATGTATGCACTGACTTTAAGTAAATTTATAAATATTTTATACAGGTATAAAAAGAGAATTCGGTAATTTTACGTTCTCAAATATTTTTCGTAGTCGTTGTAACATGTAACGATTACTATTTAAATTTAATGTATCATTGAATTCAAAATCCTTAAATATTATAGGTGACATTTAAGATAGAAAGTTTTATCACAGTAGGAACTAGTATTGATTACTCTAGTATAATAAAAGAATGACTATGAAAATTTTTAACTCGAAATAATCTAAAATTTATTTATGTAATCTAATAATTATATTAATTTAACGAAGTTATAAGAACTATTTGCGTGTTTATGAGATCAAAATTTATTCTCAATTAATTATCAGAACAACCTACACTGGTACAGCATGAAATGCTTATTGAAGAAAAGAAATTCACCTTAATGCAGTTTTTTTTTCTTTTTTGTTTAGGAATAAACAATGCAACTAGGAAAAATGGAAGTAATTACGAGAAAATAAAGATCTAAAATAAAAAAAAAAAAATAATAAAGTTTGCAAAAATAATCTTTTAATTCACTCTTATGGATTCTTAAAATAAGTAACAATAATAAACATCAAAGGAAGGGGACGTTTTAAACATCGAGGAACATCACATTATAGCAGACAGCCTTGTTTCTTAAAAATACTGAGTTTAAAAATCTACAAATCACCATTCGCAATAACAATTAACAACCAACACGGGATAAAACGTCATTCTGACGACTGTTCAAAATTAACTGTATAAAACGCCTCTTCCATCATCTCAGTCACGCCTGACCCAAGATGTCTCTCAATCAATCCCTTCGCGAAGATAGCATTCTCGAGCGCGATGGGTAAAACAATGCGTCTGGTGCCTACCTCGCCCCGGCGGGTGGGCTTGCGGGGTCGCGTACGCGGCCCCTGCATCAGCGGTCGCTCTTGCGGCAGTAGCAGATAATTCTTGGCCTCGTCGACGAGGTCGCGACAGGCGTCGTCCGAGCGCACGAGCAGATCTGAGCCAACGGTGCCGACGAGGAACTTGGGACTGAGCAGAGGCAGTCGCACGTGTTGCAGCACTTGGGCGAGATGCTGACGGCGCTCGGTCACGTTGTACTTCACCCAGTTCATTACTGCGCTGAAAACCTGCTCCTCTGTGCGCACGTTCAGCTCATCCGAGGAGATTATGTCGACGAGCTGACCCACTGGCAGTAGCAGGAACTCCTCGCTCTCCATTACCTGCGAAGAAATGATTCAGGGATATTTAGAAATGTAAGTGATTTTTAAAGAATAAAACTTATTTGAGACCGTATAGGTATAGGTACTTTACTCCGGGCTCTGTGTATGGATTATTTGGGGCACACAATGCCTGTAATTTTTCTTTTGTATTGCATGAATATGCAAACGCTTTTATCTAATCGTAAAATTTCTTTTGAAGTTTTTTATTTTTAAATAATATTATAATAAAATGTTCTGTAGAGTGCATTTATTTTTACTCTCAACCACGTATATTTTATCAGTTTCTTTCTTGTTACAGTAAATAGGTTAAATTTTCTTTTCGCTTATTCAAGTAAAAAAGAGATATAAAACACAGAAACTATGCAGTATAAGTAAAAATAAAGCATAGAGGATCCAGAAAAATATTTTTTTGACACTCCGTGTGCAAAGCTCGATTTCGCACACGCCTGAATAAAAGAGCATAATACGCTAAATCAAGCTTTGTACACGTCGTGTCAAAAAATACGGTTTGATACGCGTGCGAGAAGGTGATTTTAACCTCGCCTGACCTTTTCACCGTTTATCACGGTTTGTAGAAAGCATTATCCACTAAAAATAAATTAGTAAGTCGAAAAAAAAAAATCTTTATGCAAAAGTTTGCAAAAAAATAAAGCGAAAGAAGATAATAATCGGAGATCTGAGGGTCGAAATATGCAACAGTTTTAGAAAGGTTGATATTTTAACATTAGATTGTATTATATCGGTTGTATTATATCAATAACCTATAGCGTCAGTCGGCCAGTTTTGCTAACAGCTGGCGCAGCATCGCACAAATTTGTAAAAAAAAACCATATATATTGCAACTGTTTTATAAAATTTGAAAATTTAAGTCAATTAACAATATATAAACAAGGTGGGTGTGGTCAGTCTGAATAATATTGTAAGGGTACGCATCAGCAGCGCGCTAAAGCCATAAATAGATTTTAATCAGTAAGTGTTTTATAAAATCTAAAATTTTGCATACAGTTAGTTATTATAATTTAAATCAAGAAAAACAGTCAGAATTTTTACTATATTGGTTTTGTCGTTATACTTATAAATTTCTACACTCTAATTGATTAGCAGAACGTGGACCAGTGAAGTCCTGTACATAAATTTGGTTTCCTTGCGATGTCTTCTGGACGGATTTTGGTACGCGAAATTACATGATATGGCGCTTCGGTTTCCAATTCTACCGTGCTAGTATAACTACAGCAGTGACAAAATTTATTAAAAATGTTAATAATTTTTCGGCTGCTTTCTGTTTTACTACTACAGCAGTGACAAAATTTATTAACAATGTTAATAACTTTTCGTTGGCTTGTTAAATTTTTTATAGCCATAGCAAGAGTTCTATGCTTAGGTGTTTTTATGCGTCCATTGTATACTGCATACGACGGCTTTTTGGATGGATTGGCCTCATGGGATTCACTGTTGAAAAAATAATTATTTATTTATTCGATTTTACGTACATATTTTTTATAATGCCGAAAAATAATTATTTATTTATTCGATTTTACGTACATATTTTTTATAATGCCGACTTGTATTATTAATTAAATAGTACATTATGTAACAAGGGGCGAAAGAAGCGGATTTTTTCCGCGGGTGGTTTCTCGCTTCGCTCAGGCAGTAAACACACCCTCCTGAAAAATCTTGTCGCTGGGGAAACCAAGAGGAAAATCTACTTTCATCCCGTGTTACATGTCGTCGGCTTGGTAAAAGAAGCCATCTTAGAATCCGGGTGGAAACGATATCAATTCGAAGTCAATTCGAAAAGATACCAACTCACCGTGTTTTTCTAATCAAATTTGCGGGCTTCAAAACCAAACTTAAAATCATGA